>CATIWR010074796.1:0-57605 GCA_949677035.1 Omphalea diandra | reverse complement strand
GAAAATAATGCATTGATTCGATTAATGTGTTTTAGGGTTTAATGTGATTAAACATTTTGATACTGTTAATTTGATTAACATGTTAACTGTTTCCTGTAATATGTTATTAATATGATTAATACAACATAACAAGTTTGCCATTTTATTTTTCATCTTGTTATGGTAATCTATTTTAAAAAGATTGATAAATGTCATAGGGTAAGTTTAATCATTAAATATGAATAATCTATTTTGAAAAGATTAACAAATTTCACAAATCTGTTTAAGTATTAGATAATGATTAATTGGTTCTATTATGAATAGATTAATTAATCTAAATGATTAAACCCAATAAAATTTAGGCAGCAACACATATAAATGAGTAAGGTAAACCATTTACCTTTTGGGGGCGCTGGCCTCAACCCTTAACAAAGGGCACTACTCCCTTGACCCCTGCCCATTGACCGACTAATGGGACAGTCACAAGGAGCACTGCCCATTGGACCTCGATATGGGTGCTGCCCTCAGGACCCCAAAAGGATTATTCATATAATTGTTTATTGTCATAACATAATTTGTTTAACATGTATGGATGTTAATGATTATGTGTTACACATGGCACATGACATGGCCTTTTGGACCAATATGATTGGATTTTTGATTTCTCTATTTTTCAATGGTTGTAATTTTTAAAATACAGACTACATGTCATTTAATTTTGTTGTAATAATTTATTTTATTAATAGTAATATAATAGTATAGATTACTATTTTGTAAATTACAACTTGTAATAGAGATCTTCAAGGCACAAGATGGTGACTCTCATGGCACAAAATGGGTAATCTTCAAGCATAAGGTGGTGACTATTGATGGCAACTTGAGCAAATACATGGAGATGAAGATTTACCCCTAGAATTGACCTTTTGATCTTCATATTGGCTTGTGAAGATCAATTTAGATTAAGGACCATGCTATGACACATTTATTTTTATTGTTATTATGTAGGGATGTTTATGATGCAATGCATGTGATGTATGATTTGCAACATCAAATACATAATAGGTTAAAATTGATAACATTGCTCAACAAGATTAAGTCATGAAAATGCCTACCATGACTCAAACACTTGTTAAGACTTTGATTTCTAAATATAGGTTTTGCCAAAGCAAGGTATATTAGGTCATCTTAGTAAGACAAGATGGATAATGGTGATATCCATAAGTTTGAAATGGTTAGACTTAACTGGGTTACCAAATGGTTTTTGAACCTAAGGCATAAAATGGGATTAGCTGGGACATGTGATGTCAATATCCTATAGTTATCCAAGAGTTACATAAGATGTAATTGGTAAAGTGTTATCCACCTAAATAACCAAAGTTTAAATGATAAACCAAAACTTACTTAGAATTATGTGAAATATGGAAATTGGCCCACTAAATATTTCAATTGTTGAGAAATTCTATTTTGAAGGTTAATGAATTGATAAAATTTAGTGGGAGTTAATATTTAATAAAATGTTAAGTGCACTGTGTATATTTTTGTTATAGATTATGGCTTTAAACAATGCCCCTAATTTGTCATTACGATCGATCCTTGAGAATGATAAATTGAATGGGACAATCCTCCTTGACTAGTATAAAAACTTGGGAATTGTTCTCAAGCAGGAAAGGAATGAATATGTCCTAGATTAGCCTATCCCCGTGGAGCCTGCTGTTGGTACCCCATGAGCCTAAAGGGATGTTTACACTAAACATCTTAATGACTTAGTGGATGTCACTTGCCTCATGCTTGCTAGCATAGAATCAGAGCTTTACAAGCAACTGATGGAAATGAAAGCTTATACTATGGTGGGTCTACCCTTACAATCAAGTCTGCCTACTTTTTTATTAGAAATCACTTACCAAGGGAGTGCAATGCGCCTTCTTCTTCATATGCCCCTGCTGTCAATTTTTAGATGTCTATTTGGAAGCTAAACTTACCTCTTGAAATCAAATTTTTTTTTAATGAAAAGCTCTGAGAAATAGATTACCACTAGGTCAAGTTTTGGTTTTTAGGGGAATCCCAGTTGTTAGTCTTTCCCCTTTTGTTGGACTCTGCCTGAGACTTGAGCATACCTTTTTGTATTGTCCTCGGGTTCAAAAGGTCTGATTTATTTCCTCCCTGGCTTATATTCCCCAAGTCATGTCATCTGCTACTCTATCTAATTGGTGGGCACAAATGATAAAAGCTTGGAAAGGAGTTGGGACTAATGACATTCTTACTCCATTAGGATTCACTCTATGTGGTATTTCGAAAGCCAAGAATGGCTCAGTTTTTTCACACAAGCAATTTGAACCTATTGTTACTGCTAAACTGAGGATTCTCTGGACAAATTTTTGTCTCTATCGCGGGATAATTTTTCTAGCAATGATGAAGTGCAGTTTGCTCTTCAAAACCTTAATATCAGTTCCTTTCGCTATTGGATTCATATTTGTGTTGACTTTGCAACAAATACGTGGGATGCTGCAATTATTTTGTTGGTTACTAATACTCAGAGGAAGATTATTAATGGGATCTAAGTCGTTCTGGTCTAAGCAGAGAACTGAACCTTTTGCTGTGCTCTTTGGATTGCAACTAGCAACGGGCACGAATGTCGATAATTTTGTTTTGTGTTGTAAAAATAGATATATGGTTTGGTTGCAGTGTGATGTTTCGGGTTCTGCGTGCTAAGGGAAAAATAGATTTTCTTGTTTCAGCAAGCCACTGTAATGTATGTTTTGAAGGACACAAATAAGCCTGTTGAATCCCTTTTGTTTGGATTGTTTTCCTCAATTGTACTCTAATTTCAGGCTTTTCTTTCTGTCAATAAAATTATTTTGTAATATCATAATTAATAATTTATTTTAAATTAAAAAAGGGTTGCTGCAAGATTTTCTGTTGGTTAATATATAATTTTTTTTCTAACAAAAAAAAAAAGAAAAGAAAGGGAAAGCCCCCCTCCCCAAGTAAAAGACAACGCATACAAATCGGCAGCCACTTTTCCACAAAATCGCCAGCTCTGTCCATCTCGCCCAATTGATAAAGACGCCATCTAAAATACAAAAAGCAAATTTAGTATTTTTTTAAATAAAATAAAAAAACTAATTATTGTGGCACGTTTTGCTCGATGTGTGGATATATATTTATTTCGTTTAGCACGTGCATGTTGCCACTTTCTCACTCGAAAAATCTTTATTTAATATTTGGAGGGAACCTCCTCACTTTTCAGGAGCTTTAGCAATACGCGGTGTTTTAAATTCGAACTTAGTATCGAAAACAGGTTATTAGTTTCTAATTGAGTTTATTGAATTTATTCCATGAATTTAATTCCAGAATGTTTTATTTTAAAAATATTTGAACATAAAAATAATTAAACAAAATAATTTAAAAAATACTTTTAATATTTAAATTTTAAATAAAAGTTAATTTTTAAAATTTTTATAAAATAACGTTATTTTGATTTTAATTGGTTTAACTTGATTCATTAATGTTAATCCATTTTTTAGTATTTTTATCAATTTTGAATGAATTCTGCTTTTAACTCATTCTACTTTTAACTCCTGGTTGAATCAGTTTTTTTTTTTTTTTTTGATTTTGAATGAATTTTGCTTTTAACTCCTAATTGATTCAATCAATTGAACAATATTTAATTTTATTGACTTAATAGAATGGTTTAATTCTAAAAAACTGCAAATATATTCTATGATGTAATAGATTGTTTTAACATTTTATGATTTAATCATTTATATATCAACACATTTCTCACTGAAGCTCATTTTACTACAATGAAACCTTTTATTTTCCTCCTTTTGTCTACATTAATTATCTTTTTTGTTTTCTTTTCAAGCTCCTTCTATTGTCTATCGTTGTAACGATTAACATTTTCTTTTGATAAAAGTTTAATTATTTAAAAAAATTATAAACTTTAGATCAAATTTCAAAGTAGTATAAATTTCAATTCATAATCAATAAAATGACTATAATTAAGAATTCAGTTCAATGTTAGTATTTGGTTAGAATCCAATCAAATTTACAATAATTTTAATTATCTAAAAAATATCAAACTTTAGGTCGATTTTCAATTTTAGTATAAACTTCAATTCATATTAATAAAATTACTATAGTAATAATTCATTTTAATATTAGTATCGTACTATAATCTAACCAATTTTTTTGCCAAAATTATTATGTGACATTTTTTTTATAACTTTTCTTTAACATGTAAGAAAGAAAATTTTTATTTTAATTAAAAATATTTTTATACTTATAAATGATAAAAATTTTATTTAACAACTTAAAAATTAAAAAGAAATAGTTACAAGGAAGAATTTTTTAAATCCTAAAAAATTAATAAATCTGTAAGTCTTCAAAAATACACACAAAAATTCACTTCAAATAAATCCACAAAAGTGTTGAACCTTTCATTTTCTGATTCTTGTTTTAATGACTATAAACAAAGATTTATTTATCTAATCTTTGTGTAAATATTTTGAGTTTGATCTCGTAGGCCCCTAATTCAATATCTCCAATATGTTCAAGGAGAATCAATGAGCAAGAATCAAGTGTTTGAGTTACGAATTAGATCTTAGATAGCACAATGACCATGGCATTGAGAAGAATCAATGAGCATTGAAGGATTGCAACAATGGTTGGGAAAGCTAGGTGAAAATGGATAAAACCTTATGTAAGCCTCAATGATGGTTGAATAATTGATCAACGACTATTGAACAAGAACAAAGAGCATTAAAAAGGAATCAACGATGGTTGAAAAAGCTTAACAAAGTTGCCTAACTCTTATAAGCTTTTCTAGCGAAGGTTGAAGAAGCTACCAATGTGCATTGAGATGGTTACAGTGGGCATAGAGCTCTACCTTTTTAGTCACTCCAACGACTAGAGCTACACAACTCAATGATAGTTAGCATTCAAATGGACCATTGAATATCCTCAGTGACCATTGAGAATTCATAAGAAAATTGTTGATACAGATAAGTTCAGAAAACTAAAGCCAATGATTATGGAAAGAATCACAACGAGCGTAGATGCAATTCAAAAGGCATTATACATGCTTAACAATGGTGGACGAAAAGGGTCGTATGACACTCAATGGCTATTAAAGCAAGCCAACTGGGCATTGAATTTCCAATCATCTTTGACATGGACTCTAACTAATATATTGATAGTATGATAGCATTTGCTTTGTGCCTACCAACTAGCTTTCTTTCTCCACTTATATAAGGACTAGAACTTGAAATTTCAAGGCAAAGAAGTTGAAAGAGGTAGAACAAACATACTCTAAGTGATTTTAAGCTATAAAGAGTGATTTAAAGAGTTTAAAAGTTTGATTGTTTGAACTAAGCCTTCTTTAAAACTTATGAGAGTTATTCTTTGAAATGAGAAAAAGATTGTCATTGCTACATCAGCAAGATCAACCTTTAACTCACTTAAGCAACTTAAACAAATAACATCTTACTTGTAAAAGGGTTCAATTTTGAGAGTATTCATTTTACAATACTTATACTTCTTGTGTGAGGAAAGCTTTTAGGTTGGACTTATAACATCTAAACCAATTCTTTGTGAAAGGTTTAAGATAATACCTATAAACTATCTTGGGTTAAGGCTTAAACAATGCCCATAATCTATTTGTAAAAGGCTTTTAGATAGTGCTAAGAAATTTTTAGCTAAAGTAGTGCATATGCAAATCCATTTATGTAAACTTTTTCAATAGGACTTGTAAGTTATTGGTTAATGAAAATCTCCAGTAGATCCAGAGAAGAGGATGTAAGCTTAGTTTAAGTTGAACCTCTATAAAACATTGGGTCTTTGTGTGATTGATTCCTTCTCTCTTCTTAAAAAAGTTCTTAAACTTGCTATTACCCTATTCAACCCCCTTTCTAGGGCATTTCAGGACAATAAATTGTATCAAAACAAGTCCCTTCACTTAAGCTTAAGTGCAAAAAGTAAAAATCTAATGGCAAGTCAAGAGGAATCTTAATCAATCAACAAGTCTCCATTCTTTGAAGGTGATGACTATGGGTACTAGAAGAATAGGATGGAGATTTTTCTAGATAGTGAGACCGTAAATCTTTAGGACATTGTTAAAGAAATAAGGGAAGTTCCTATTAAGCTAGTAGGAGATGTTTTATTCCCAAAGAAGAAGAACGAGTGGACTAAAAGGAAAACAAGGCTAACCTCAATGATAGAAGGGTCGTGCATGCCTTACTTTATACAATTCACAAATCTCAATATGCCAAGCTACAAATGTGTACTTCTATAAAGGAGATTAGGGTTACTCTTTTAAACAACATGAAGGAATAAACAAAGTAAATAAAAAAAAGATCTAACTGCACACTTATAAATATGAGACATTTGCATATCAACTTAATGAATTCATCATTGAGATGTATAATAGGTTTATAGATATTATGGAAACTCTTAAAGGATTAGGGAAACTTTACTTTAATGACGACATGATGACAAAGCTTCCGAGGACACATCCCAAGGAGAATTGGGAAGCAAATAGGACTATAATAAATGAGGCAAATAAGCTAGAGGTCTTAACTCTAAATAAGCTCATAGGGAAGTTACTAGTTCATGAGATTACTTTGGAAAAACTAATAGGAGAAGAAGGTCTTGAAAAGAAGGACATGGCTCTTAAAGTCAAAGAGGTATATGTAGAAAACCTATTAACCTTTTCACTAACTTCTTCTAGTGAGTGTGATGATCGCAAGAAGAGGAGCTTTAAAAGCCATATCATCTATTATAGATGCGATAAAAATGGACATCTCAAGATAAATTATTTAAAATATAAGAATTATAAGCATCCATCAAGGAATCGTAAAACCAAGAAATATAAGGAAGCCTTCAAAGCAACATAAGACAATATAAATGCTTTAGAAGATTAGAGCTTTAACGATGAGAATAAAGTAGCCACTCTCTGCATTATGGTTGTTGAAGAAGACTATTCTTCCTTAAGTGAGACTTAAAGTGAAGAAGACAATGAGGTAAATCCTTTTAACCCTTATTCTAGATAAAACTTATATGACCTTATTATTAAGCTCACCAAGAGCTATGACTCCCTAAAGTCATCTTCTTCTATTTTTCAGAAAGAAAATAAGCTTTAAAATATTCTCTCAAGAATCTTGACTCTCTCATTAGGGAGGTTGAGTGACCTAAGGCTGAACAATAGTCTCAAAGAGAACATCTTAAAGTTTTTCAAAGGGAATGAGAAATTGGACTCCATTATAGAAGTGAAAAAAAGTCCTTATATAAAACATGGTTTAGGATACATTGCATCCTCTTCTTCTACTCCTTCCACTTTATAAATGACATTTGTCAAAGCTAAAGACACTAGGACATCTAGTCCTCCAAAGGTTGCCTAATCAAAGGCTCCATAAAAAGGCAAGAGAGGAAAATAAAAACCCTCTTATAAGAGACCTACTCCCACTAGCAGAAACCATACATAGATGTACCAATCATATAAGCTTAAAAGATAAGATGTGCACAAAGACCTACTCCTACTAGAAGAAACCATGTATAAATATACTAATCATATAAGCATAAAAGTCAAAATATATATAGATATGATGCATGGCATGCATCTAAATGCACTAAAATATGCCTAAGAACACCTATCATACTATGCATATGCCTTAAGGAGAATATCTCAAAGTTCTCCAAATGGCATGAAAAATTGGACTTCATTCTAAAAGTGCAAAAGAGTCCTTTTATATAACGTGGTTTAGGATACATTGCATCCTCTTCTTTTACTCATTCCATTTCACAAACCACATTTGTGAGAGCCAAAGACGCTAGTAGACATCTAGTCCTCCAAAGGTTGCATGATAAAAGTCTCCATAAAATGCAAAAACAAATGCCAAGTAAAATAAAAACCTTATTATAAGAGACCTACTCCCACTAGGAGAAACCATGCATTGATACACCAATCATATAAGCCTAAAAGTCAACATTTGCATAAATATAATGCATGGCATGCACCTAGATGTCACCAAAATAATCCTAAGAATACGTAACATACTATGCACATGCCTCTTAAAAAAGTTTAAATAAATGGGCACATCTAAAATCTTGGAAGTCATGGATATATTTCCAAATGGTTAGCACTTAGGATTAATGCATGAAAGAAGCATACACTTAAGAAAACTTATGCATAGTATTCCTAAAGCCAAAAACCATGCATGTTTTAATGGTGATTGCTACCACTGAGGATTGTACAACCATAATGCTTATCATGGTCATTCTAAAAGGTACTATGAGAAAATTAGAAAAGTTAACTACCAAGGACCCAAGAGAATTATTGATGCGAATATCCAACCTCATTCGTATCAATTATGGTAGCTAAGAATAAATTATTATTTTGCCTCATAGGTGTGTTTGGGCTTCCAAGGTGGAAAAAGATGAGTGGTAACTTGATATTGGATGGTCCAAGCACATCATAGGGGATATCAAGTTCCTTCACAAACTTAAAAAGGTAGGACTTAGGAATGTCTACTTTGGTGATAATTGGAAGGCAAAGATAGTGGGTATAAGTAAGGTAAGTAAGGATGTTGACTCACCCATTCTTGATAAAGTACTTTTGGTTGATAGTCTGAAACATAACCTTCTTAGTATAAGTTAATTATATGATAAAGGGTTATGTTTAAACCTCAAGCTTGCTATGTGTCAATGATACGTGATAATAAGCTTTTGTTGATAGGTAGAAGAGTTTACTGATTTAAATTCTTTAACTAATAAAGATGTCAAGTTTCTTTTAACTATAGTAGATGAAGGATAGACTTGGCATAGACGACTTAGACATGCAAACATGGAGTTGATCAAAAAATTGAGGAATTAGGATCTAGTTGAGGGACTTCCCAAGATCAATTTCTCCAAAAATAGGATATATGCTCCATGTTGAAAGGTAAACAAGTAAAGTCCTCATTTAAAGCTAAAAATAAGGTGAGTTCTCTAAAACCTCTTTAATTATTACACATGGATCTCTTTGGTCTTACTAGGACTGCTAATTTAGGAGGCATGCATTATTCTTTTATCATTATAGATTACTTCTTTAGGCATACTTGGATCTTATTCCTTCCTCATGAATATTCTTGTGTTGATGCTTTTAAGTCTATTGCTACAAGAATCCAAAATAAAAAGAATTTAAAAACTTTAGCAATTGGAAGTGATTATGGAAGAGAGTTTGATAATGTAAAATTTTAATGTTTTTATGCAAAAAATGGTATTTCACATAAATTTTCAACTCCTTAAACTCATCAACAAAAGGAGGTAGTTGAAAGGAAAAATAAAACCCTTCAAGAAATGGCTAGAATCATGCTCAATGAATATAATTTGTCAAAATACTTTTGGATAGAAGTCATAAACACTTTTTGATATGTTTTAATAGAGTGTTAATGAGACAAATTTTAATGAAAACTACTTATGAGTTATGAAACCAAAGAAAATTCAAGATGCATATTTTTAAAGTTTTTTATTATAAGTTTTTATCCTAAACACTAGAGACAACCCTGGTAAGTTTGATTCCAAAACAGATGAAGGAATCTTTTGAGGTTATTCCACCACTAGTAAAGGTTATATAGTCTTTAATAAAAGAACTCTTATTGTTGAAGAGTTAATACGTATAGTGTTTAATGAATCTCACAAAGCTTCTTCTATAAGAAAAAAGATATTAATGACCTTGTAGGTCCCATAGATGAGCTTAACATTACAAAAAAGAGTAAGGATATGGATGATAAGCAAAAAAAGGATGACAACTTAAATGATACTCTACCTCTTACACCAAAAAATGTGAAGCAAATCGTCCAACAACTAGAAAAAGATTAGATCTATAAGAAAGATTATCCAAAAGACCTCATCATTGATGATCCATCTAAAATGGTATTAATCATATTCACCCTTAAAAAATTGTAATGATCTTGCCTTTATTTATCTAATAAAGCCTAAAGTAATAAATGAAGCTATTAGAGATAAGTATTAGGTTCTTGTTATGCAAGAAGAATTCAATCAACTTGAGAGGAATAAGGTTTGGACCTTAGTTCCAAGATCTAATAACCACTCCATCATTGGAACCAAAATGGGTGTTTAGGAATAAGTTAGATGAGCTTGGAGCAATATCTAAAAATAAGGCCAAGTTGGTAGGCAAAAGTTACAACTAAGAGGAAGGCATGAATTATAATGAGACATTAGGCCCTATTGTAAGGTTAGAGGCAATTAGGATCATGCATGCATTTGCTATATAAATGAATTTGAAACTCTTTCAAATGGATGTCAAAAGTGCATTTTAGATAAATTTATAGAGGAGGAAGTGCATCTGGAACAACCTTTTAGTTTTGAAAAAGAAGAACATACAAGTCATGTCTATAAACTCAATAAGGCTTTATATGGCTTGAAATAAGCTCTAAGAGCTTGACATGATAGATTAACATTTCTATAGAGCAAAGTTTCTCAATAGGTTTAATAGACACCATAATTTTTATTAAAAAGCATAAAAGGGATATTTTACTTGTACAAATATATTTAGATGATATTATGTTTGGTGCCCCTAATGTTTACTTGTTTGAAGAATTCTATAAAGTGATGAAAGGTGAATTTAAAATGAGCATGATGGGAGAGCACAAAATTTTCCTTGGGTTGAAAATCAAATAACAAAATAAGGGAATCTTCATCAATCAAGCCAAATATGCAAAGGAGTTGCTCAAAAGATTTGATATGAATACAAGCAATCCTTTTAAGAAACCAACAAGGACACACACTAAGCTTGACATAGATGAGAATGGTAAGGTAATTGATCAAAAGTTGTATATAGGTATGATTGGTAGCCTTTTATACCTTCCTATTTTTAGGCTAAACATTATGTTTAATGTATGTTTGTGTGTTGATATCAATCTAACCCTAGGGACTCATACTTGCATGCTATTAAACATATTCTCTGAAGTTTGAATATCATACCTAACATAGGATTGCGGTATCCTAAGAAATCCTTATTCAACCTTAGAGAATATTGAAGTGTTGATTTTGCTGAATGCACCTTAGATAGGAAAAGTACTTCATAAACTTATCAACTATTAGGAGAATCATTTATTTTTTTAGAGTAGAAAAAAGAAAATTTTAATTACTTTATTGACTATTGAGGCAGAATATGTGGTAGAAAAAATTTGTTTATGCACAAATCCTTTCAATGAAATAACTTCTTAATTACCATATTATTGTGGATCATGTAATAATCAAGTGTGACAACATAAGTGCAATCAATCTAACAAAAAAATCTAATTCAACATTCTAGGGGCATGCATATAGACATCATGCGTCATTTCATAAGTGATCATATGAATCATGGTGTATTATTAGGCTTTATGGCCTCCTTCTATCATCTTCCATTCACACATTCAAGCATAAAAGAGGTAAATGAGTGGAACCTTAAACACATAAAATAAAGAAACGCCCCTAAAGAAGTTTTGAAAATAAAATGTGGCTAGATATAGAGAATAAAGGTCTTTAGTTGTTGCAATCTACCTCATTCCACATATTTTTAAGCTTAGGATACAAAGAATAAGGCTAAAATTCAATTGGAAAGAGGAAGAGGCACTCCTATATCTATACAAATCACAAAAATGTTTATGTAGACAACAAGGTGTCTATAGAAAATGAGAAAAATAAGGGAATATAGGAGGAAAAGGGCTTGAAATGGCCCAAACATTAGTTTATGGTCCTTAGAGGCACCTCATATTGTATTATTCTTTTCCAAAATGCCAAGATTTTAATGTAAAAAGGGGTTATACTTAGTCTTTTACCTTAAAACTTAAGCATATATATATGGCTATGGCATTTCTATGAATGAGGGATGTCTTTAAGGTCTGACTATCCAATTTTAGAGTAATTTCTCAAGAAAAATTAACTTCCTTCCACATTTTGAGAGATAAGATATTTACAAAAAAGAAAGGGGTGCAACTATGCTACATAACATAGATTGCACCCTATCCTTTTCCCCTTATCTTTCTCTCTCTTTCTCTCTCTCTCTCTCTCTCTCTCTCTCTATGGGCAAGATTACATAATATTTTGGAATTTAGGATTTTAAAGTTGTATATACAACTAAAAGATTGTTTATACAACCAATAACTTGGTTATATAACCAATTGGTTATTAAGTCACCATTCTAAGAATTCCATGTTATTTGGCATTTCATAGGTCATTTGCATAATCATATAAGTTGATTGTACAACCATGCACTACTTATGAAAACTCTGATTTAGTGGTTTTAGGTTGGATGTTTATAAGATGGGTTTGGTTCAAGGTTTGTCTAATTTTTATCCTCTTTTAGGTATTATTTTCTTCACATTTTTAAGGATGAAGTTAATATGGTTCTCACCATCAAGCGTGCATCCTAGCAATCCAAAATCTAATAGTCACAATCCCTCTTCTTGATGAAGTGGTAGTAGATATGAGGCCTACATTTTGAAGGCGAAGGATACTTGAGTAGCTTGGGTTCCATGTGTGGCAGCTTTTTCCATGCTTGTGCTAAAGGCTGATCAAGGCATGAACACTTCCTAGGTGTCATGCCCTCCTATATATTGATTAGACCTTTAATGGCTTCACCTTTTTCCTTAAAGGAGCTCTTTTTTTATGGAGTGTGACATAAAAAAATCGTTAATAATCATAACTAAAAGTTGATTTAATGGGACATGACAATGTTTAAGTTCTTGGTCTTAATGACTAACATGCATTATAGGGCCATGTATCACTCTTAAATGAATGAGGTTTTGAATTTCATGATGGTGACTTATACACTCATCTGTGGAATGACTAATGTTTTGGTGAAAATCATAAAAGACCTCAAATCTATAGTTCTTAGGAAGATAATCAAGTAATGGCTTAGGCTTAATAGGAATAAGAATGTGTTTCTTACTAGCTTATTAAAAACTTTAAATTATGACAACTTGTACTTGAAAACTTGTTTGAGATTCTTATTAGTTCCCTTTTTATCATCTTCGACCTTTAATTGATTTAAGTGTAAGGGCCATTTAGAATACTCTTTTCACTTTTCCAAGTACTGACTATAATCTTGTTAATAAGACCTTTTGTATCCTTCTTCTACCTATGTTTGGCACAAAAGTTTTCTCTTTAATAGGTTGATGAGGAAAATTATTTCCCTTTCAAGGTTGAAGAGGTTTAGACCATGAATTGATCTCAAAATGAGTTAGGATCTATTTTGAACTTAGTCCTAGGGTGAGTAGTTGGGACTACAATGTCTGTTAGTTTCCTAGAATTAATGATATCATGGATTTTATGATTAAGATGCTTGCATATGTTAATGGCATAGCTAACAGTTTGGTGAAAACTGTAAAAGGTATCAGACACAAAGCTCCTAAGTAGTGGGTTTGGCAAAGGCTTAGGATCAAGTAGTTTAAGTTTCCTTCTCTTCTTTTGCGCCTCAAATATCTAAGACAAGGGTTGGTTCATATAAGTGAAAGGCCTAAAACATTATAAACATTTTGTTAGGCTCATCCTCCTTAGCTTTTTAGGCATATCACTTTATTCCCTTATTAGTTGGCTTTTCTAATATTAAACCTTCCTTTAAGATCTGTCTAACAATCCCTCTCAAAATTCTTATCCATATGGCAGCCAATTCCACCTTAGCCTTTATCTTGTCCTTGATCCTTCCCTTTAGTTCCTAGAGTTTTAATTCTCCTATCTTGACTAAACTCTATGTTGCTTATAAGTTGTCTTACTTTCTTTATGAGTTTTAAGAATTCAAGGTAATAAATTAAATAATGTTATTAATGTCAAATAAATAAATGTGTGCATGAATACTAGTAGTGTATAAGCAAAGAGTAAATACATTATCGTTCAACCTTATTTCTCCCATATATGTAAGTATAGAGGGTCTTTTTAGCATAAGAGGTCAATTCAAATACGAACATGGGATATTGAATTTAGAGGTCCCTCGAACTAACTAAAGTTAATCATAAGTCAAAAAGTGATGAAACATGTTCATACTTTACATGCATGTCTTGTATTCAAAAGGCATGAGAAAGATTTGTGAAGAAAGTGTGTATGTTTTAAGGCTTAATGGTAGGAATTTGGAAATTATGATACCAAATGGGTTGTGAGACCCATTATAGCTTGAAAAGTATTGATTTTTATGTGCAAAGCCATGTTCAATTCATCTTTATCTTAACCTCAATTTTTTTAGTAAAAAACACTTCATTTTGGGCTTCATCAAGGCGTTTTTTTTAAAGTGGTGTAAAAATGTGGCATAATGGGTATGACCATAATTCCATTACTCCTAATCTCAAACCAATATTTGGTCAAAAGGCAAGAATTTGGCATCTTATTTCATGGTTTTAGTGTTCCTACATGGGTTAAACTAGGTTTGTTATTATAGTAGATGTCTTCCTCAAGTTTAGGGATGGTTGTCGTGTACCCCCTATTTGACATGCCTAAAGTTACTTAGCTTGTGAGTGGTGGACACTTTACACAATCTTTTAAACCTAAATGAAGCTTAAGTCTCAAGTTTGGAGAACTTATTAACTAGATATGGGACTAACCTTGCATATGTTGTATGTGCATTCTATTAAATGCAAAGGGAACTTGATTAATAAAGGAAAAATATAGATATAAACCAAAGATTAATTTTGTAAAGGCAACTATGTTAATCTCCAATGGAGTTGATTTTCATGGTTGTGCTCAAACAAATGGAATTTTGATTATGACTCCTAATTTTTTACTAACCATCAATGGTCAAAAGGATAAAGGGTCATACTTTGGTACAACTTTGAAAAATGGCATGTGGAAAGATCATCAACGGATCTAATGATAACCTTCTTAAGTTGTAGAACTCATGACATGAATCAAGTGGTCAATATGGGGGACCTTAAGAGGTAATTATAAGCATAAGATTTTAGACTTCTAGATGCATATCTCAATGATGAAAATTATCAAATCTATTCATTTAAATGGAAAAGGAATTGTTAAAAAAAGAGATGAAAGGTTTTAAGATACCTTAGAGAAGCTCAAAACTAAACCTAATATGAAGCTCTAAACCAAGCCTAAAACTGTTAGCTATGATTAATGAGATGTACAACCCATCAAGCAGGGCTATGTAGCTCACCATGCTTGGTTGTACATCCCATTATAGGGTTCTTGGAACCTTAACCTTCAGAACCTTCTAGGACAGGTCCCCTTTTAAACCCTAAGGTTATGCAACCTTGATAGATGGATTTAGAACCCATTCCTGGCCATTCAGTCTACTTCCAAACCTTAATTCCTAGAGATTCATCTCCCTCTCTATGATTGGATGCGTCTAGGGTGTGACCAGAACCAATGTAAGGTTTGGTTCACTCACTCGACACCTATAAATACCCTTATCATTTGAAAGGGGGAAAGGCTTGGAAACCCTAAGATTACTCTACTAAAATTACTTCTCAAAGCATACTTAACACATAAACCTTAAACCCTAACCCATTTCAATCACTCCTAAGGTAGTACTAGACCTAATCTCTTCATTTTTGTGCATTCCCTAAGCATTTGGGGGGATATTAGACTCATTATGTGCCTTTGAAGGCAATGATATCACTAGAAAGCATTTAGGACTCCCTCAACTCCCTCTTTTTTTCTCCTCTTTTCATCTTTTGTATTTTAAAATCTTGAAAACAAGGGTTGTACAACCTTTATGGTGGGTTGTATAACACCTAATCTAGGTTGTACAACCTTAACATTGGGTTATATAACCTAGTTTGCTTATAAGATAGTTTTTTGTAAAGTGTATTTTCTTCTCCTCCTTTGAATTTCTTTCTTTTTGAAGCACTTTTTTTTATGATATTTTGTGGCTTCAGTGGTAGAATAAAGTAAGGTTTAATGACCTAAGAACCTTGTTCACTTTAAAAATGGAGTCTTGGTTATGTTTCACATGTTTTTTGTTACTTATGATACCAAAAAGCCCTTAAGATCTTTCATTTGATTTTAAGGAGATGTTTTGATTTTATTTTAATCATCTCAAGGCCATGATCAAGTGAGGAACTTATGGTTCCACTAACCTTGAGAGCTCACCTTGTGTTAGCAGTTTATGTTTTAACCATATGAATAGTGTTTTGGTTCTTCAATCCCCCTTCCTTACTTTGGCATTCTAACTTCTACAAATAGTTGTGTTATGGGTGTTTTAGCTTTTTATGAACAATATGAGGTAGGGTTCATTAACCTTAGGATATGATTTCGGTAAATCTTTACCATAGTCCATTTAATAACTTCCATGTATGCTTTGCATTGCATATTTATCCCTTCGATTATTCATGACTCATGCATTTTCATAATGTTTTTGACATGACCCAACTAGGGACCATGACTAATGTGAGGCCAAGTATCCTTAACCTCACAAGCCTACTCTAATACTTCAATTATCACCAAACACCACATAAACTAATAAGTCTAGGACATTAGTTTTATTTTTGAATAATTAAAACCTTAGTTAATTCTAATAACCTATATCATCGATATATCAAGCAATAAATAATTTATTTGATTGACACACTACAAATCGTTGCTCCTAATAAATATAAATAGACATAGTTATAATCCTAAAAGTTGGAAATCAACAAAGAGTCCGAATGACAAATAATTGATGATCCAAACCTTATAAGTGCAACTTGGAGAAAAAAGCATGCCTCACTTCCAGTCTGACTCAACTTGCAAAACTGTTGTTGAAAAGGGTAAGCAATCCACAACTCAGTGAGAAATTATATGAAGTAGGGAATGTCCTAACCTCTTACATAGCTTTGAACTTTAGAGAACACATTATACTTGTTTAACCAAAATACATGTTAAGTTTCATAAGGAAATCATGTAGCATTTAAATCATAATACTCATCACATGCCAATTCATAAATACAGGTCACATGGTACAATAACACATACAAAATCACAATATTTTAAGGAAGACTTAGGTAGAACATTCAAATAAACATATAGGGTGCAAAGCCTTCATTTACAAGTATAAATACATATACATTTGGAGCACTATGGAGTATTCACCAAATCATTCTCCTTCAGGCCATATAAGATATAACACATATACATATGACCCAGGTGCACCATGGGAGTTCAAGTCCTTGCCTTGCCCCAATATAATACAATAGAAATAATTCAATTATCACATCAGAGGTTACACATAATTCACAACGCAATATATCAACTATAAAGATATTCACATAAGATATATGGTTGTTCCCTAACTTCTACGCAACATTTCATTAATCACACAAGTGCAATTACGCAAGAAGTTCATTATCAATAAGTTTAATAAACCCATATAATCCCTCACCTGGTTGCAAACACAACGTAGTCCCCTCACTGAGTTTGTTGGCCTCCAACAACACCATCGAAACCAATATATATACATAAACTAAATAAACATCTATTAATAATGGTTATTATACATAAATATTCATTTAAAAATTTAAAACTAAATTAATTTAATTAGTAGCAATTATATGTGTCAAATCTAATATACAACTTAACTAATTTAAATATAATATAATCCTAAAACTAATAGTTACAATAATTGATGTTTAAAATCTTCAATTTAAATTCTAAATATACCAATTAAATATTATGTTCTAAAATATACCAATTAAACATTATCTTATAACTAAAATATAAACTAAGCACCCCAATAAATCTCTTAATTTCCTAGCTCTAGCAATCTTACTAATTAATTATTTTTAATAAAATGTCCTTAACATAACTCTAAATTGAATAATAGTTAAATCTAGTTTAATAATCTTTACCAATATCACTCCAAAAATTCCAAGAAAATTGTATATATATTTAGACCTATCCATAATATTGCATATAAAATTTGAAATTAAATTATGGCAATTTAGTACCTCAAATAATTACTAAAAGTGAGTTGTTTTACATCACAGTCTAGACTGGACAACGCATAAACAAAAATATTAAACCTATAACTAATCTATTTTAAAAATTCTAAATTGATATATACAACTAGACATATTGACAATATCTCATATAAATTTTCAAATCAAAATAATATCATTTACTATTTTAAATTAATTATTCTTCATAAAAGTAATGCACATTTATACTATCCAACAACTTTTGATATTAATCTTATAAGTACATGTTCACCATTGGATCAACCTCAAATTTTAATCTACTATACTAGACATTCAGACCATATGTACATAATAAGATCAATGGTGAATGATTTTTTATAGCTTTTGATATAAAACTTTTAATCTACTACTCAAAATCTATCTCTACAAAGTTGTTACAATTATTCAATCTAACTCATTCAAACTTAATATTTTGCTATACTTACTCCTCAAGGACATTTAATCTTAGAAGTATACATAATATACAGGTCTATAATTATTAATCATAATTAAATTAATGTTTTAACTAAATTTTCTAATTTAATTTCAAGTAAAACTCCAAATTAAAATCTTAGGGTTCACTTCAATTTAATTCATAAAATTCATTTATTTGAATCCATCTACGTCAATTAATTACTGTGGATTGACCATAAATATTTCAAAAAAAAAAAAAAAAGAAGAATAGATCTACTTACTTTCAAGAAAATATAGAAAAAACTAGTAGAGATTTGATAATCCTCAATCCTTTAGAATAATTGTTGAAGACCTTCACAAAAACCTTAATCTCCTCTATTTTTTTTTTTAAAAATCCAATTTGTCTCTCTCTTTCACTTGTTTCATGGCTCAAGAAAACTCATGTGGCTACCGCCACTTCCCTCATTTGGCACAAATAGGTTTCTTAATACTCATTTAACGTAGCTTAGCAATTTACTAAACTATCCCTTAGACAAATTATTAAACTAATCACTCTAAACTTTAATCTTACTAATATCATCCATTTATATAATAGTGATAACTATATATTTTATTTTCTAATTTAGCCTATATATATATATATATATATATATATACACACACACACACACACACACACACACTTAAAATATTTATAATTATATCTAAATATTATTTCATATAACTAAGTCATAAATTTACTTAAATATAATTTAATAGAATTATGAGAATGCTCTTATGACCTAAATTAACAGAACTAATTTATAAAAATCAAGGATATTACATTTTTGTATACAAATTTGTGATGTTGGGATGTGTTACCATAGACATTAGATGTATGTTTAGGGACCAGGACTTTCGAGATGTGGTAAGATAGTTATAAGGGACTTCATTTGTTTTTCCTTTAGTTTCTTTTTTTTGCTTTTTTCATCATTTGATTACTAACTTCTTCTCTTCCTTTAGGTGTAGGGTTTTAATTGAGTTAAACCATAAGTTGGTCTTAATTATCACTCCATGTGATCATGAATGATGGGTGTATGCATCCCTACCCATATACCATGATACATGATCTCTCTTCCCTATGGATTGATAGAATCATTTGGTTGGCTCAATTGCATTGGATGTATGTTTAGGACTGTTAATTAGACTAACTAATAACTCAACTAAAATATTAAACGTGAACTAAAGATGCTCGAAGGTCGGATCCCAAAATACGAGCAATTTGGGGGTGTCTAACCTCTTCCCTAAGCCATATTCAATTTATGAACCCAATTTCTGGTGGAGTGAAGACAAAATGGGCTTTTTAATTAACTTAGATTATGTTTAAATTTTAGCTTCCTCTGATTCTTATCTCGACCAAAGTTAGGTGGCGACTTCATGTTTCCTAGGGATGGCACCAGCAAATTATCCCGCATTTGGTCCCCCTGACGACCATCATTTTGAACTTAAGGCTTTGAACAACGCAACAAGATCCCTCATTGACCCAAGCATATGCCACATCTTGAGGTTGTTGCTAATGTAAAGACCTTTATCCCTTAAATCCCCTGTTGATCAAGAAAAGGATGGAATTGTAAGCAAGATTTCACTTGTTTGAGTGAAATCCCAAGGTGCTCACGTGGCAAATTCACTAGGAAATCAAAATTGGCTTCACGTTCAATCTCTAGTTCACTTTTAATATTTTAAACTTGTTATTGATTTAGTTCCTTGCATTCATGTAGCCTTCACACTTCACCATGAGCACTAGGTTGCCCTTAAACAAACTGATGGTTCTCCAAACTTAAGAATTAAGCTCCATTCAGGGTTAAGAGATCGGGAGAAGGATTCATCACTCATAAGCCTTGTACCTTTGGGTATATCGAATGGGAGATCATGACAACCACCCCAAAGCATATGAGAGCCATTAACTATAATAATCATTTCAGCCACTAGGCGCATGTAGGAGCCAATAGTACCTTAGAACAAGGCACCCCACTTATTTGCATTTCTTCAAAGGAGAGTTGGAATTTTCAAAGAATATGGTTAGGCATCCCGATGTAAAGACAAATGTTATCCTATTACCCCGTAATGTAATTATCCCCTACATTTAAATATTTGTACCCCATTTCTAGTTTTATATCTATGTAAATATCCTTATCATTTTAAAGGATTTTTGCATGTTTCATATGATTAATGTAAAGAGGTTTTTGTTTCATTAAATCTTATGTATATGTGTTCTTTAAAGACTCTGAGGTGATTGCATGCATTCTCTACTCCTCAGTTGGTAAGAATGTGATTCTACCTAGGAAAGAGCTACTAAACCTAGAGTGTGGGAGGAATAAGGTTGGAGGGATCTTTGGTAAAGAGACTTATGCATATCATGCATACATGCATTAATTACTTGCTCATGCATCATATTAATAACCTTTGTCTTACAACCATCATTGCTATATCCAAACCCTTATAGAAGAGAAGAGGCAATCAACTTGTTAGGAAAAGTAAGCCACTAGGTTTGAGATAAAAGGTTGACCTTATCATGGAACCAAACATACCACCTGAAGTTTTTGAAAGGTTAATGGCCGACTTTAATTGGAAGATAGAGGAAAAGATTACTGATGAGGTGGACAAGCAGGTTAATGAGATTCTGAGCAAGGGGGACACATGTGCCAATAGAATTAACAAGGGAAAAGCACCCACGGAGACCCCCCAACTTGTAGTGATTGATGACAACCTATTCAAGATGAAACAATATCATGAGAATAAGCTTGCCAAGGAAGTAAGAATCACTACTACTATCTTAACAAATTTATAGAGATTGAGAAGGAGAACAATCGACGCAATGACTTTGCTAAACAATTGGAGAAGATAAAAAAAGCTTTAGGAACTAAAGGTCTAGAGAAAGGAACAAATATTGAGGAATTATAGGCTTGTAAACCTAAAAAATTACCCACTAACTTTCATGTGCCTGAGCTTCCTAAATTTATAGGCATTTGAGATGTTAAGAACCATGTCCATTCCTATATGTTATTCATGAAGACATTAGGGGTTTTGATAGACACTATGTTAGAACTCTTCAAATTGTCATTGGAGGGGTCTACGAAGACATGGTATTTCAACCAATCAAAAACTATCAAAGTAATTTAGAAGGAATTGATGGAAGCTTTTGAGAGCACTATGCTTATAATTCAGACATGGAGGTCACACTTCAAGACCTGGAGTTTTTAAAGTAGAAAACTGGTGAAAGCTTCAATGACTACATCAAGAGATGAAAGAAGATGGCTTCGGAGGCAACCATGAGGCCCATGGAGAGAGAATAAGTCTGGATGATCATCAAGGGGGCTTTGCCTGGTATTGGCACTAGAATATGGGGAATGTTAGTCTAGAACTTTGAGGATCTTTGAAAGGCTGGTTTGCAGGCTAAGGAATTGGAATATGAATTAAGGAGGCAATACGGAGGAAGAGGAAACACCCCATCTTAACCTCAGACTAAGGAAGATGTCAACACAGTAAGGACAATGAGATAATTTACTAATTTAGGGATGCATTTATCCAAAGCATTCAAGAAATTATAGAAGAATGAGATGTTGAAGCCTTTAACACCAAAATCTCCTCCTAAGCCATTACTAGGGGGTATGATGTCAATGCCTATTGTGCTTTTAATCAAGGGGTAAGACACAACATTAATGGCTGTTATAGACTAAGGTATGAGATTCAGGATCTCGTCAACAACAAGATGATTATTCCATCGAGTTCTAGAAGGCTTATCATCCATGGGAACTCTCTCTCGAACTATCATAATATTCCTCCCCTAAGTTAATGGACATTTATGATAGATTCTGGGATTCCTTATGAAGTTGTTATTGCTATAATTAAGGAGGTCACAAGGAAGGTTCTAGTTGTTTGCACTATCACTCCCTAAGAAAGCTCAGATGAGGAGATAGAAGAGGTGTGAAGGAGGAGAAGAATCCATGCTGGAATGAGTGGCAAATGAGGCAAACCAAAAAGGGGATGAAATGGGTTGTAAATAAAAATCACAAACACATAAACTAAGCAGCAGAAGTCATAAATAAAAATGAACACACAGATTTTATAGTGGTTCGGTAACTTACTTACTCCACTCCCCAGTCTTTCACTTATGCTTTTTTATTCCTTTTGCAGGCTCAGGAACAACTATTCCTTTTTATAGGCTTAAGGATAACCTTCCCTTTTACAGGCTGAAGAACAACCTTCCCTTTTATAAGCTCAGGAAGAATTTTCCCTTTTACAAGCTCAAAGGAAACCTTTCCTTTAGTATTTTTCTAGGCACAATACCATCCTTTACAACCACTAGCAAAAATAGACCTAAAAAGTGTTAATGCCTCTCAAATAGGCAACAAATACACTATTAGTTCTCAATAAAATCTACTCTTAGAAAGAGTAATAAAGTAATCTCACTCTAGTAAAAAATACAAGCAACACCCAAAAAGATTTGCACAAAGAGCTTGCTAAATGATTACAAGTCATTCACAAGTGTTCATAAAGTTTCTAACCTCTTTATGGTATTTAGAAATGTTCCTTATATAGCCAAACTCCAAAACTAGTAATTGGAATAGTTGATGTTAAGTCTGATAGCTTTTCTGCAAAACTAGTCGTTAGAGGTGACAACACCCATTGTCCTTCATTAATTCCATTGAACTTGCAATGATTACATCCAATGCCTATTGAGCTTTATTCAACACTTATGGGCTTTGACTATAATGCCTATTAGAGTAAGAATAATGCCTAATGTTTGTTTTCAAAAAACTTGAACTTTGTGCTCTATTTTTCAAACTTTGCACAGTTGTTTTCACACCCATTGGGAATTGTAATGCTCATTAACAACACCTTCAATGCATGTTAGGGAAGGGCCTATGCTTGTTCCGAGTTTCATAAACTTTAGCTCAATCTTGGGCACTTTACCAATGCCTATAATGAATATACAATGCCTATTGTGAGGGCAAGATCAACGTTCGTTGTGAGGTTCAATATGCACAACTATTCCTAACCAATTATTCAACGCCCTAATGCTTATTAACAAAATTTTAATACCTGTTGAATTGTCCAACACCTGTATTTTGTATATTGATTTGTGAAGTTAGGATGTGTTACCATGGACATTAGATGTATGATTAGCGACTTTGACTTTAGAGATGTGGTAAGATGGTTATAAGGGACTTCATTTGCTTTTCCTTTAGTTTCTTTTATTTATTTTTCTAATCATTTGATTACTAACTTCTTCTCTTCCTTTAGGTGTAAGTGCTTTATTTGAGTTAGACCATAAGTTGGTCTTAATGATCACTCCATGTGATCATAAATGATGGATGTATGCATACTTACCCTTATACCATGATGCATGACCCCTCTCCATTATAGATTGATAAAATGACTTTGTTGGCTCAATTATGATAGATGTATGATTAGGATCATTAATTAGACTAAAATATTAAAAGTGAACCAAAGATGCCCAAAGGTTGAATCCCGATATCCAAGTAGTTTAGGGGTGCCTAACCTCTTTCGCAAGTTGTACCCAATTTTTAAACACAATCTCTGATGGGTGAAGATGAAATGGGCCTTTTAATTGACTTAAATTATGTTCAAATTTTGCCTTTTCGGATTCTTGTCCCGACCAAAGTTGAGTGGTGACTCTATATTTTTTAGGGATAGTACCAATGTATTCTCTCACATTTGGTCCCCTGATGATCATCATTTTAGACTTAAGGCTTTGAACAATGCAAGGCCTAAAAGGATCCCTCATTAATCCAAGTGCGTGCCACATCTTGGGGTCATTACCAATGTAAAGACCCATGTCTCCTCGATTCCTTGCTGATCGATAAAAGGGTGGAGTCGCAAGTGAGATTCCACTTGTTCGAGTGAAATCTTGAGGTGCTCACAGTAATACTTTTGCAATACACTAAAAATATGAGTGGATTCACCACTCGATTTTATTCGGGATAAAAATTCTAGGCAAGGATGGATTCTAGTTTAAATAGGTCTACTGGAAAGCCTTACCTATCTTCACCTCATCATAGATAGGGTTTAAGAGTTGGGTATGACTTAGGAAAGGTGGTGGGCACCCTTAAGTCACCCATATATTGGGATCTAAAGCTTGGAAAATATTGGTTCACTTTTATTCCATGCCTTTATTAACCAATTTCCCCATTTATCCACTTAGGCATATCTATCTAAGTCAAGCCATCAAATATAGCAATTTAAGTATGCAATGGATAAAAGTGGTATGCAAGATGAAAAAAAGCTATAAATAATATATATAGGGCATGGATGAGGGGTACAATCCAAATGATAGGATAAAAATAACTAGGAAGCTACCACAAAATAGGGGTTTCAAATATGATTTTAAAGGGTAAGTGCACTACTATGAATAATACCTATGAGCAGTAACTTAGGTTCATACAAATAACTAAGATATTTATACACACCACTCAATTGTCTATATAGACATCTAGTTGTCTTTATAAACCGTTAAGGTTGTTATTGGTAGAAAATGAAAGAAAGGAAAACTAAAAGGGAGAAAGGGAGAAAAGAGGCAAAAGGCCTTATAATGGCCTAGGGGTTGGCTTTATTGCGCTGAAAGGTATCTTAAATGGTCTATCCTTCTTTAAAAAGTAAATATTTCAATGTCAAAAAGAGGCCTAGCTAGGTTCAATCCTTGAACTTTGATGTTGTGTTTGAGGGGTCTTGAGCTTTTTTTGTTTTACTTTCTAGGGTTCCAAGTATTCCTTTCAACAACATTTTGTTAGGGAACTTAACCTTTCTTCAGCTTTTGAGAGGTGATGTATTTATAAGGAGAAAAGGGGATGCATTTATGCTATATAGCACAAATTGCACCTATTATTCTTTTTTACTCTCTAAAGTGATATGATGATAGAATATTATATAAATAAGGTCTTAAAGTAGTTTGTATAGCCATGTAGTTATATGTACAACCAATCGCTTGGCTATATAGTCAAAAGAAAAAACTAGATCACCATTTTAAAAGATTGATGTTATTTGGCATTTATGAGATTTCTAAATAGCCATATAAGTTGGTTGCACAAACATCTTAGGAAATTCTTAAATGTTGATTTTATGTTTCAGTGTTTGTGGGATAAGTTTGGTTCAAGGTTTGTCCAAGCTCTGCCCCTTTTTAATTAATATTTTCTTCACCCTTTTAAGAATGAACTTAACATAGTTCTCATCACTAGACTCATATCTCAATAATCCAAAATCTGGTGCTCATATATGGCTTTTGCAAACAAAAGAACATGGCTTTCCTTTTTGATATACCTAAAGGTATAGGGCTTATGAGTGGTAACCATTATGCATGATCTATTAAGCCTAAATAAAGCTCAAGTCTCACACATACAATGATTCTCAATTATTTTAGAGTTGCCTAGTGCATGTATTGAGTATTTCAATTGAACACATTTTTTTAATTGGTAGTAATAAAGAGAAAAAAAATAAACTAAAAAATTCAATTCAAAGTTAACTTTTTAATCCTTAGTGAAGTCATTGTTATAAACGCAGTATGTCATGCTTAAGCAAGTCAAAAACATATGGTGCCTTTCTTTTTGACACTAAAGGATCATAGGGATGTAAAGGGGTTGATATGTTAGTCTTAGCCTAACCATTAAGGAATTAAAGGGATTCAAGGACAATATGTTGGTATGATCCCTTGAATGAGAAAATGGAGTCATTAGTCAAAGAAATGGTCAAAGGTTAGTATTGATCCCAATAGGTCATAGAAGGCATAATTTATTTTCACCGAATCAGAGATTGGATTCAAAAGTTCGGTATGACCTTAAAAAGGTATTAGGCACCCCGAATTGCCTAGATATGGAATCAATCCCTCATTGGAATTTTAGTTTGCATTTAGTCATCTTATCCTTGGCAATTAGTATTCATTTAAAGTTAAGCATTCATTTAGGTCAACCTATAAATCAAGTCACAATTATGATATGCAATGCAATACAAGGCAAATAATTAAATTATTGCATAATGAGAAAGGGGGATACATGGTCAAATGAGGGGATTTTCATGGCATCATGCACTAGTTATCACTATGATCTTATAAACCAAGCCTAAAATAGAATAAAAGTGAATAAGATAATCTCCAAATGATACAAAATGATGTAAGAAATAAGGATATTCAAATAACCATCTCATGCATGAGTCAAAGTGTAATACTATGAATGATATGTGTACAATGTATATGTGAAAAGTAATAAAGCAAGCAAAGGAAAATAGTAATTAAAAGAGAGCCAAAAACAACATAGCTAGTGACATAAAATGGGATTATGAAGACTAATATTTGTTTGTACAAACTAGTAAGTGGTCTATGTAGACCACTAGCAAGTTTAAAGGAGCAAGGAAGGCCTTCGGTGCAATGCCATTAATTGGTCTAGACAATGTTAGGCAAGCTATATAATCCAACTATTGGTTTAAGGAGCCTAATTTCCACCATTCCCATCATTGATGCACATGGGTTTGTAAGCTTATGTCAATTCTAAAATAAGCAACTCAATTAATGGTAGTAGGGATATAATGCAACCTTCGTCAATTCAAAAAGGAAGTAGTCAATATTAAAGAACTCTTTAATTTAATTTAATTTAATTTTTTAACCTAAAGCATTGTAGTTTATTAAGTTGAATAGATTCTTAAAGTTTGTGTTTCCCTTGCTTTAGATAAAGTGATTAGGTTGAGTAATATGAGATAGATGAACTTAAACCTTTATTTATATCATAGTTACTCAGCCTTATAAAACTTATATGGCTCATAATATTTGTTTATTTATTTTAGCTTATTACGTCATCTATTAGGCAATTATTCTTTGAATTTTTTATATAAATGACACTTTTTTTTCATGGTCTTCATTTTTCTAGCTCTTTAGCCCTTAATTTGAGAGCTTATTTTAATATTGTCTAGGTTAATGATCCTATTGATAAATTATCTACTAATTGTTATTGCTTCTGTCTTGGTGATTTTCTATTCTTTTGGAAAAGTAAGAAGCAAATTAACTCACATCTAGTTATGATGATGAATATCTGGGTCTCACAGAAGCTTCTTTGGCTATGATGATTACTTTAGGATATGGACCTGTAACACTCTTCTTCTCAATCACTTCACTGTGATTATTGAAGTGTATGTAAATTGTCGTAACTTTGCATTTTATGAATGCAAGAAACATATTAAGACTGATTATTAACTTCTACCATATCATGTTAGCTAGGGTATTGTTCAAATTCTTTATGTCTCTCCATAAGACTAGATTATAAACACATAAGAGCATATTCATCTCATTAATTTTGTGATCTTGTTTGCAAATTTAAGTTGTCAAATTCTCTACCATCTTGAGTTTAAGGGGCGATGCTAATGTAAAACATGTAATCTTAGATATAATAATGGGTGTAAATGTCAGTATGTATTCTAGACTATAATTGTAGGATTGATCCTTGATTATAGCTTACTAATTTTAATTCCTTATTCACCACTTATAATGTATGTATATATATCCCAAACTTTCATATAAAAAATATACAATTCAAATGCAAATACTATTTTCTTTATATTATCTAAATAGTCTATTCAAACATTATCAAAAAATAAAAATAAAAATACATCCCAATCATGCGTCATCCAACTCAAGTAAGAATAAAACATCCTAAGTAATTGAGTACACAATACTTCTTATATTGATTTTTTTTACCATTATTGAAATTTAAACTAAAAGTTAAAAAGAAATAATTAGTTAATAATGAGAACCAACAAATTGAGTTTAATTTAAAAAGTTGAAAGCATGATCAATATTGATAAAATGAGAAATAACTCAGAGATTTCATCAAAGACTCTCCATTAATTTCCTACAATGGAAGATGAAGATGATTAGGAGAATAAGGGGAATATAGTGAGCTGGAGACAAAAGAAGGGCTAGTGTTAACATGTGCCCTACTTGGAGTTATTGGGTTCATAGGGTTTCTTGATCTTGACATCATGGTGCTATGACCATAAGCCTTTTCTCCAGCTCGCCTTGGTCCTTTCTCAGCCCACCTAAGCTCGACTTGCTTCACTATGCTTGGATTGCTTAAACAACACCTTATCTTTCCTGCCTTTTGTATATACCTATATATAAACAATCAAACGAAGGAACTCAATAATATTAGAATAAATAGTGGCTAGTTTTGCCTTAAAAGGTTTTATATTTTACTTTGCCACTATCAAGTTTTCTCTATATTAAAAAGATAATAAAATATATGTTATAGAAAATAGTAGGTTTATATACACCATTAAGTGTAGAAAAAATGATGACTTTTAGAAACCGATAAAATTTCAAGTTGACTAATGATTACAAATAAATTAAAAATAAATCATCAAAATAAAAAAATAAATATCTTTAAAAAAATTCATAAATAGGTCATTATTGTTTCATGAAAAGTTAACTCACAATTTGAATGTATGTATATTTACAAAATAAGCTTCTTTGTTAAAAAAAAAAAAAAAACCAACAATCATGGCTTCATCATGTAGCTAGTAAAGTATTCAAAATATAAGTTCTAAAAAAACATATTATCCAAAATTGTAGTACTTGTGTACATAAAGTTAGATGTAATAATTACTTAGCTAGTATGGTTGTTTATTAAATTTGTTAATTAGGTACTTTTGTCAATCAAATACATAAGCACAAACATACACTCGCGCATAGGGCTATTTTTAAGCTATTCATATTAATAATATAGTATTCACACATTGAATATATATTACTTATCTCATTTTTAATTTAATTATCTCATTTTTAATTTAATTTGAATTTAAAAATCATGGCATTATACATTGTTCTTTAATCCTATAAATTTTGTTTCCTTAGCCTTTATCTTATGTTTATACCATGTTCTAACACAAACTTGTGTTGGCAATTTGTCTTGCCTCTATCTTTTATCTTATGTCATACCATATATTTCTAGTTCTTACATTTGAAGTGACATCATTTTCCCACATCAACATCTAATTCATCATTTTGGCATGAAATATCTTTTTTTTTTTCCTTTTTTTTTCTTTTTGAGTTATTTTGGATTTCAGGTCTTGTGATGAGGTTGGGTGCATTTTACCTGTATAAGAATATTGATGAAATTTCTTTAAAATATTGACCAAAAAATATCTTAGGTACATTATATTTAATGAAATATTTTTTTTAACATAGTTTGTTAAATATACATAATGTTGCAATTCTGTTTTTTGCTTTGTGCATATGATGCCTTTAATTTTCTTCTTATTTCAATAGGTAAATTATATTATAATCATTGATGTCCATTGTATAATTCACTTGTTAAAATAGAAAGAAAGAAATCACCTACATTCTATGTACAAATTAAAATAGCATATGATAATAATAATTATGTTTATCTAACAAAATACTTTGAGATGAAAATTAAGGATAGAACAAAAAGAATGAATTTAGGATTAGGATGAAAATAGAAGGTTTTACAGTTTCTAGAGATAATATAAAGATATAATGATAGCAGAAAACTACAAAATCTTTTATTTCTTTCTCATTCTCTAATTCATTCTTTTTTATCAGTTTTTTTTTATCGCAAATTTTTTTTGAAAAAAAAAATTAATGGTAATCGACTAGTAATCTTGGCTTTGATTAACTTTTTATTTTCTAGTGATTCGTCTCTCCACCCACCCCTTAAACTAAATTAAAAATAATATTTCGATATTAGAAAGTGTAATTAGACTGTTTACTTACTTAATCTTAGACAGCCTACATAAATTAATTTAGTACTGTCCAATTTACATTCTGTAAAAGTATCAACCTTAATCTAATTAAAAAAGTGAATACAAAAAGAAATTGCCAAAATACAAGAAAGCATCTATTAATGAGGGATTAACAATGGATTATCATTGAAATTTTTAAAAATTTTGAATTTTTATCAACAAAAAATTTGTCAGCAAAAAATTTTATTAACGGATAATATTGTTGAATAAGATTGGCTTTCTCCAACAAAAGATATCATTTTATAAATAATAATTCCTCTAATAAATATAGTGATAAAAATAATTTTGTCATTAACTTTTTATTGACTAAGATATCCCCTTCAAATATTTTTCACTAGTAATAATAAGTCATCTCCTTTGCAAATAAAATTTTATATTGGCTAGGATGAATAATTTCATCAGTGAAAAGCTATTTTTCTTAGTGTATAAAAAAATAATTTTCATAATTTTAAAGCTATTTTTCTTATGGGAGACAAAAATTATAATTAAAAATTCTTATGGGAGACAAAAATTATAATAACAAATGTCATATAAAAATGACAATCTCTTATAATAAAACATTAATTGTCATAGTTATTTGATGTAATAAAAACTCATCTCTACCTTCTACAAGAAAAGCTTTTAAAAAAATCAATTGCATAATATAGTGAATGAACATCTTAGAAGTTGACAAAACAATTACAAAAAATTAATGTTTTACATCAATATTTGAAAAAACATAACATTTGGAAAAAAAAAAGTTCTCTTAGCAAGGGAAGAATTGCATTTGTAATTGTTTAGTGAACAAAAAATTATTTGAAACAAGAGAAGTTGTAACCTACTATACAAGATCTTCAGAATGCAACTCTCTCTCTCTCTCTCTCACATCCCCAAACTTCTTTTTTTTTTTTTTTAATTGTCAGATATAGTGGAGATGAAAGGATTAATAGAGTAGAATAAAAGAGAAAAGATAGAGGGGAGTATAAATTAATGATGATGATATTAAGGATTTCTTTGAGCAACACCCATTTGTTTTATTTCTTTATTTTCCCCCTTAGATGATTAATTTGTCAATTACTAAAACCAAGCTACATAATTTCGATCTTAGGTTGAGGATAGATATTGTAGATTCAGGTTTGAATACTTCATATATGTGCACACACTAAAAAATGGATTGTAGAATTATAGAAAGTCATGATACACCACAACCACTATACCAAATCTCAGGAGATCATTGTAGTTGTCTTCAAAATCATTAAAAACGAGTCTATCTTGAAAATCTTTGATTTTGTTGGCATGCCAGGTTTAATAGCCAAGTCTAACAGCATAGATTTTATTACCAAGCAAGTCATATAATTTTTTTTTTTTTTAAAAGCTTTGATATTAGACATAGAGTAGAGGAAAAGAATAATACTGAACACTTGATTTCAAGATTGAAACTGCCCAATAGTGCAAGTATTTCTTTAATTTGTGTAATCATAATCATAGTTGCTTTCAAAAAAATATGATGGACAGACGAATATATATCATTCCTTCAACCAGCAGCTTAATCATTTTTTTAAAATTTTGGTAAGGGTATTTTCAGACTAGTTCTTATGTCATATTTTAGAGATACTTATTATTTTTTTAAATATTAGTGTCAATAGTCAAACTCAGAATTTTTTTTTTAAAAAAAAAAATCACTAAATCACTACCATTAGCCTTTTAAGTTGTAGTATAGTCATTTGTCATAATTAATGAGATTAATCCTATAGAAATGCCACGTATATGTTACCTCTGACTGAATCTTCTCCCTAAACATTCGATGCATTTTCTTCCCTCTGTCATGTCTCCCATTCCTATGGTCAAGCAACTTCTGCAGTACACCCTTCCACATACCTTTACATGAAGCATTTCATAGCCACTTAGCCATCACAACTCAATAAAAAACGTACAAAAAATATTGGGAGAGAAATTCTAAATATTTTTCTCTATATAAATTTTCATGGAGTAATTATACATACACAAAGGGGACAGCTATATAGGGGCTAGAGGGCATGGCCCCTTTAAGTCCCTCATAGCTATCCATGTATTTTTGGAAATCTTTGTATTTTTAGAAATGTTATAGATATAGGCCTTTTCAACTTGTACATATTTTATAATAGAATAGCTGGTTCTTATTTGAGAACATAGGAGCTTTTTATAAAACTGGAGTCTAAAAATATATAATGAAATGGGTACATTTGAAAAATATTTATGAAACTAAGGTGATTTCGATTAATCCTATAGTATAAGTGGCGGACCAAGCAAAGAAATCTCTTTTCTTGGTTCATCAGTCATACAAAAATATGGCTTTTAAAAAAGGCTTAATAATAATTTAAATTCAAATCTTTGCATATTAATGCGATTTTGGTTTATATTTTAAAAATTATCAACATTGGTCAAAATCCTGAAATTAAGTGCAATGTTAGTCAATTCATGTATTTATGGTGCAATTTTTGATGAAATTTACATAAAAAATAGTATAATTTGATTAGAATCCCCATTATATTTATGTAATTTATGATTCTAACTTATTTGCTATTATTAATTAAGACATGGATTAGACTAACATTTCACTCAATTTTATGATTTTAACTTATCTTGGTAAATTTTAAAAGTTAAGCTAGAATCATATTGACAAATAAATATTTGAATTTAAATTACTAGTAGCCCTAAAAAAAAAACTGCGGATAGTCCGTTAGTCAAACATAAGGACCAGTAAAAATAAGAGAATATTTTGTATAGAGGACCATGTTATCGCGAACCATTATCTCAAGGTGTGCAAGCTGTAACGTAATTTTGATGCATATCAAGCAATTATTGACAATATCCTTGTTTGGGTCAGTCTGTCGGACTTACCAACGGAGTACTATGATTGGCTCTTCTCGATGCGTGTCGAGAATAGGATAGGCAAGTTCATCCGAGTCGATAATGCTATTTGCTCATCCCCTAAGGGTAAGTTTGCTAGGATATGCATTAAGGTTGACATGAATAAACCCCTCAAATCTAAGTTTAGACATAGGAGGCGAATTCACAAGATAAAGTATGAAAACACTCATTCGGTTTGTTTTGAATGTGGAGAGTATGGGCCAATTGGTCAGCATATTAACAAGAATTTTATTAAGCCTATATCTAAGCCCATCCATAAGTCAATCTGCAAATTATATTATGAACCCTAGATCACGATATTTCATGGTCTCGATGTCTAATACGCACTCGTTTTAATATTATTATTTATTTATCACATATGATATATGTTTATTATTTCGTAAATAAATATTCATTAACTATCAATGCAATATTAATCAATTGTAGTTTTTTATGTTCATCATTTTATTAAACGATCAGATGTAGTATTTTATGCTCATCATTTTATTAAATAATATTTCATTGATGTTCATTTAATTTTTAATATAATATGTATTTATAACCATATTTTATTAATATTTTTATTCGTCAATTGTAGTCTTTAGTAATTAAATAATTAAATATTCATAATCTATTTAAATAATATAAATTTATATATTCATTACTTAGTACGTAAATATTCATTATTTATAAACACTATGTTCATCAATTGTAGTTTTTATGTTAATCATATTATCATATTTGATTACTATTCATGTTCATTAGTTAGTGATGAAATATTCATCATCTATTTCAATAATGTTCATCATTTTTTATGTTTTATTGGACTAGATATATTAAAAAACTTCAAGTTCATTGATTAGTATCAAAATATTCATTATTTGTATACACAATATTCATCATTTATAATTTTCATATTCATTATTTTTTAATATAATATTGTACATGAGTTAATTTGCGCATTAAAAACATCTAACATTCTTTCATAAAGTTTATGTTCATGATTTAGTATTTAGATGTTCATTATCTATAAGTACAATATTTATCATCTTTAATTTTCATGTTCATTATTATATAATATCCTACATAAGTTAATATGTCTATTAAAAACATATAACATTCTTTTATAAAATTTGATATTCATTACTTAATATTTAGATATTCATTATCTATAAGCATAATATTCACCATCTTTAATTTTTATATTCATTATTTTTTATGTAATATTCTATATGAATTAATTTGTTCATTAAAAATATCTAATCTTCTTTCATTAATATCTTTGTTCATTGATGAATATTTGAATGTTCATTATCTGATTCATCTTCTATAATTTCATGTTCATTATGAAAAATAAAACTATATTCATTATTTAAATTTAAAATGCTCATCATTCATAATTATTCATTAGTTGATTCTAAAATGTTCATCATGTAGAATTATTCAGTAATTGATTCTAAAATTTTTATGATCTAAAATTATTCATTAATTGATTCTAAAATGTTCATCATCTAAAAATGTTCATTAATTAATTTTTAAATGTTTATTATTTTTGCATATGTGTAGAACACAAGTTCCATATAGCATCGTGGCCTGAAATGCACAATTTAAGGACTGTCTCAGTCCAACGACAATCTTCAGTATGTCAGAGGAAGCCCATCCCTAATCACTCTTTAAAAGGCTACATGAACATCCAAAGTGCGATGATTGCCAAAGGTGAAAATGTTAAAGACATTATAGGCCATTCTAACTCAGATGCAACATCAAACCTAACTCTGTTGACCACAGAAAAAGCCCAAATCAAGCTAGAGATTTAAAGGAACAAGTAGTAGTAATGGGAATGCAAAAGAAGGCCTTGTTTCCAGGTCAACGATTTTGCATGGTCGTGTTGCAGGGGACGAGGCTGGTTTGGATATAATATGCGATGTTGATATGGATCATGATGTCATGTCCTCTCAGGAGATCCTCCATAAAAATGAGACCTTAGGAGGGACTTTGGTGTTCAGCTTGTCATAGGAGATAGGGAGGACAAAGATGCTGGAAACTGAGAGGTGATCATTATGTGCCAAGTTTTCATTATGGTTTACGTTTCACCATTTTATCTAGTTATTTTTTATACTTAATTTACTAGTTTGGAATTGCCAGGGAGTAAGAGGGCTTCCTGCTGGCATCTAAAGACTTAATTAAAAAGTATAAACCTGTTGTGTTTGCTTTGCTGGAGACTAAGGTTAGTGGGTCTAAAGCTGATATGCTTTCCTCCCTATGGTGTTGTAGCCACTGGGTCCAAGTTGAGGCTTATGGGTTCAATGGAGGTATATAGGTGTCTTGGAATGAGGAGCCGACAATACTACAAGTGCCACATGATTCTAATAATTTTTTCGTAGCTGAGTTTTGGGACCAAAATTCTAGGTGAAAAATGTGAGAAATTTCAACTTTGTGCGACATGATCTTTGTGGTGTGTTGTCTAGTATTTCCCTCTCAAACAATAGTTTTGAACATGATCCTCTTGCTTCTGTATGGTTGAGATTATGGAAGTTCAAAATGTCTCAATAGCTATGTGTGTTTTTATGGCTCCTAGTCCATAATCGACTTATGGAAAATATAAAGATGGCACGTAGAGGTTTTACTAGTTCTCCTACATGTTCAGTCCGTGGGTATGGTTGCTAAAAGTGTGACTCAGCCTTGCGGGATAATACTATGGCACAGCAGGTGTGGAAAAGATTACTGGCCGATCAGTTTTTAGTCTTGTTCAAGGATTTCCAACCAAAGGATTGGATTCTTGCTGGGACAAAGTTGCAAAGCAAAAATAAAAGGCGGGATTGTAATGGGGAGCTGTTTCTTTCAATTGATAGCTGGGCAATATGGAAATCGAGGAATGATGCTATTTTTTGACACTTGTAAATAAATGTTTTTCCGATCGTGAATTTGGTCATGACACAAGTTGAGGCTTGTAAGCATGCTTGGAATTTCTGCCCAGCATGAACTACTATGTCTAAACCTCGAATGCATCATGTGTTAGTAGGCTAGTCTCCACTAAGGAGAAGGTGGTCTTAGCCCAGATGCTTCAAGCAATTGGCTAGCACGTTTTGTTACCAACCAAAGTCTATGCTGGCTGAGACATGGGCTTTACAAGCGTATCGAGTTAGCTTTGGCACAAGAGTATCGAAAGTAATTTTTGAAGCTGACTGCATGATTTTACATGATTGGATTCCAATCACAAATTTATGATTCAAGATATGGCATATTCCTAAATGCTTGTCGAACGACGCTTAATAGGGAACAAGAGAGAGTGGTTTGCTGTGCTTTTAGGGAGGCCAATATGGCGGCAAAGTCTTTGGCTAATATGGCCTTAGGTGATAATTATAGTATCTAATTATGGGACATTGCTCCAACTAGTTTGATAGATACTCTAAGATAATGTTTGGTAGCATGTAATGAAATATAATCCAATACAAATTCAATGAACTTTAAACTAAATTTTTGTTTGTTACATTATATTACATTTTATTACATCCTATCAAATATTATATAAGAAATGATGTCGTAAGAGTGTCTTGGTTAGGAATATTGATATAGGTCACTATTAAAGGGAACCAATGCACATTTAGGGTTTAAGCTTGGAAACTTAAGTTCTCAGAACATCTTCCCTAGTCACTTGGCTAAGAAGATTATGATTGTTTGAACCTTTTTTTTTTTTTTTCCATGCCCTCCATTTGAATAATAAAAAAAAAAAAACTTGTATGTATTTTATGTGATCATTTGATTTCAAATCAAATTTCAAAATAAAATTTAAAATAGTATAACCATTTTGATTATATTATATCACATTCAGTTACATTTTACCAAATATTACCTAATAAATGATGTCGTAAGAGTGTCTTGGCTGAGAATACTAATATAGGTCACTATTAAAGAGAATCAATGCACATATTAGGATTTAAACTTGAAACCTTAAGTTCTTAGGACATCTACCCTAGTCACCTGGCTGAGAATATTATGGTTGCTTTAACCTTTTTTTTTTTTTTTTTTTTGAGTTTTCATGGTTTCCATTTGATTAAAAAAAAAAAAAAACTTGTATGTATTTTATGTGATCATTTGATTTTCAAATCAAATTTCAAAATAAAATTTAAAATAGTATAAAATATTTTATAGATAAAAAGCCTTATAGAAAAAATTTGTTTGAAATTTATTAACGCATAATTTGTAGACATTGATGAAATTTATTAATGCATAATTTATAGACATTGATATACATCTATTAATTGATATACAAGTATAAAAGATTTTAATATCAATACTATTGCTGTTTGTACTTTCTAGAAATTGAATGACACTCCTTAAATAGATAACCAAATTTGATTGAATAACCAAATTAATTAAATTTTGATGAAATTTTTTCTATCTAATTTAAACATCAACTCAACTCAAGAAATTACTCTCTTTGCATCAAAAAGATTGTCACTATTTTCACGTTATGTACGAAAAAATTTAATGTTTTATCAACCTACTATTTATAGTGTATTTTCTCATTTATATCTTTAATTATATTTAATGAGAAATTAAAAGCATTTTTTCTAGTTTTGTAATTAACGATGATAAATTAGGAAGATTACTTATACATATTCTTGATTTAATAATAATAGACATACATTTTGAGACATTTCAAAAAAAAAAAAAAAAAAACAATGGACAACCTTCTTGGCACGAAGATAATATATACTTTTTGAGTTTTTCAAACATTAATTTGAGACTTTGACACTTTATTAAAGTCTTGAATTGAAATGTTGGGAATTATAAGTATATGGGAGACTAGAACTACCCTGAAACTCATGAACAAAAGAAAAAAAAAAAAAGGAATAAATAAAAGAAAAAACGGATGTTTTTGGCACTCACCAAGCAGCGATGGCGGAAAATATAGATGTAAGTAGAGCAAACAGTGCATATATTGGAGTGAGGGATCCCGGGGCGGCGAGATCTTCCACCTCTTTCTTGATACATAGAATTCATGTTCATGACGCTCACATCATCATATGACCTGCTAATCTCCACCGCATGCCTAAAGCCTGAATGCCCATGATCCCCATAACCGTATCTAGGATGGCCATCGCTCTTGTGGCGGTTGTGGTGGTTGTCTCCATGACCTCTACTGGATTCATGATCAGCATGGTGATCATGGTTATAAGAATGATGGTTTATGGATTCCTGGAAACCTCTATTGAAGTCGAGGCTAGGAAGTTTCTTTAGAGGCGAAGCTTTGCCTTCTTGAGTAGTTTCCATTGATTTCTTTTCTGGAGAGGAATTTGGCTGTTGTTTTACATTTGCAAGGTCTTGGAATGTGAGGTTAACAGATTCATCTGGGATTCCCAAATACAATTCTTCAAGTTCCATTTTTGCTTTTCCCAATCCTTTCATGTCTCCCATTCAGTTTGTTTTCCGATTGCAAAGAAAGAAAGTAAGGGTTGTATTGTTTGCAAGAGGATTAAAATTAGATGACATTGGAATTGGAGACGATTAATGATATAAAATGCCAACATATTAAGCCGGACTTTAAACTATGGCCCAGACTACGTCAAAGTAAACGAATCAGTACAACAACAAAATGATGAACGGACTGCCTTTGAACTTTTCATTAGTTTATTACATTATCAATTATACATGATGATATGCAATTTAATATGGTCATTTTGATACTATAATTGGAAATGAACCATTTTAAACCTACAGAAATTGGTTTCTGTGTTATTGACTAGCTAATAACAACAATCAATGCTTTTAAAATTACACTAAAACTGAATCAATTGGTCAATTCATTTTTAGTTCAATTAATTTGATTGGTTAAATAAAGATTTTTTAAAAAATATTTCAATAATACATAAAAATATATTTTCTCTTTCTTAAAAAAATTGTCATCTACTATTTTTTCATATTATTTAAGAAAATATATTAATATTTTATCAATTCATAATTTGCCGCACATATTTTTATTTTTACTCTTAATTATATTTAATAAAAAAATAAATACTCCCTTGTTCCTAAACAGTAATCGTTTTAAAAGAAAACTGAAATTTCATTTATCTGTCATTTTTATAAAATTATAAATTTTTTAATTATACATTTATCCTTATCAGTTTTCTTATTAATGATTTATAGAATTTTAAAGTTATTTAATGCAGTTTTTAATCAAAATAGACAATTTATCTTTTTCAAAACTAAGGATAATTTAATTTTATTTACTCATTTGCTTCTAATATTTATGGCTAATATCTAATTTTTTAATCATAGTGAAATTCTCTAAAATGACTACTAGGAACAAAATGAGTATACTTTATTAGTTTAATAATGAATAAGTATAAATCAGAAAAATTGATTATAACTAATAAAACTGTGCATTTTAGAAATCTCCAAAAAAAAAAAAAATAGTAGATAACATTTTTAGGGCAGAAAGAGTATAAAATTAAAAAAAATAATATATTATGATAAAATAGTGAAAATTATTCTTAACTTGAAGTAAAATAGTGTAATTTTAGAAATTTTTAAATTTTTATAATATTGGCTAATTTTAAGTTGAACTAATTTGATTCTATTTTTATTATAATTGATTTTCTATTTTGATCGATTTTGTTATTTTAAGCACTTTTTAGTTGGTTAATTTTTATTACTTAATTGAACCGAAATATTGACTAATTTTTTTTTTTTTTTTTATCAATCTAACTTACTGATTTGATTTTCTTTTGAAAATATTAATAACAAGTAAAGCTAATTTACATTTATCTACCTGGATAATGACAAATTAGCTTTTCACATATAAGCTACTATTTTTTTGTGATAATTATGAAAATTAAGAAAATAGAGTTTAAGTATATCTCATTGTTTCAATTTGTTATACAACAATTGCCAGCTAGCTCGCACCTTGCACAAGGTACAATTTATTTTTATATAAAATATATTTTTAAAATATTTTAAATTTCTAATTAATATTTTTTTTATTTTATTTTAAAGGGGGCAGAAACTCAAGACTACATTACTACTTTGTTCCAAGCAACTCCTACTCTATCCTCCATAAGCAGTTGGTGAATATCCAGAGGAGGCTCATTGAAGACGTGCAAACCCAATTCCATCCTCTGACCCATATTAACCAAATGATCTGCAACTTTATTTTCTTCACTAAGTTGAATACCCACCCTTTGCTGCGGGGTAATAAAAGTAAAATAATTTTAATAATTGTGAAAATCTAAAATTTGTAAAATTAAGCATAATAGTTGTAGCATCATTATTTATTAATAGTAAAAATAAAGATAAAAATAAAAATATTCATATATAATAAATGAAATTGTATTATTTTGGAGATAATTAATATAAGAATGAAAAAATATTTTTAATTATATATTTTTTAAAAAGCTACAACGGTGGCTGAAGTGCTATTAGCACCAATATTTTCTGCAGTCACATCAAAATAAATAAGCAATTTTCTCATTTTAATCATTGGTCTAATATCGTTTAACAAGATGAAAATAAATATTGTTATAGTGAAGATATCATTGTATGATTTTATAGATATGCCAATAGATGCTACAATAACTGGACTATTAAGTTCCTTAATAAATACTTCATCTTCTGAAAATTAAAGTATAAATTTGTCCCACAACGTGACCTGAAACTCTTCATAACTGCATATATATTATATATTAATAATAGCAGTTAATTACATATACTTATATTAATAATAGCAATTAATTACATATGCTTACATACTGAATGTAAGTTCTTTTTTACATACCAGGATAAAGATATGCAAATAAGTACGTAAAAGATATAAATAATATCCTATTTTGTTTTAACTTACATAAAATGAAATAGATATTTAATAATTTAGATAATATCTCTAATTATCTTAATTATAAATAAAATAGTAAAAACCAATTTCATTTTAGGCTTATTCTATGTATGCAACCCTGTAGGTTCACATAATATTGACTATGGCCCAAAACGTATTTTTGATTCACAAGTTACAAGTAGCCTCTAACAAGACATTATGACTATCAAAATTATGTGAAAGTTAATAATCTGACCTAACCTATTTCACAAATAGTATTATAATCCTTTTATTGTATTATATCTCAATTAAACATAAGACATAAATCATATCATCCTTATGTATTTCAATTCTTTCTTGATCTCAAAGTAGAGTAATGTAAAATGACATTAATAACTTTTATCAATTCATTACCGCATGACCATGCAATCTCTTCAGTCTAACTTATCGAGAGGTCTAGAGATATATTTCTCATAAATATTTAAGGGATGAATTCTTTTTTAATCACTCATATTCTTCTATATGATTTACTTCATGTCCAATATTAGTCTGTATGATCATCCGATTAAAGATAATGTTGGACTATATCAAAACATGAATTTCATCATATTAAAATCTATGGTGATTTTCAAGTCAGAGGATTAAGTTAATACTATCGCATAATAATTACTTATGACTATTAATTCATGTAGTGTTCTCATAGTAAGTTAGTCCAATACAAATTTTAAACATGAATCTATGTGTTTGACTTAATATCACATATTCATGACTAGTAAAACCTAGTCATTAATCAAAACACACACTAGTCTTTTTCATTATTATGCCAACAACAATGATCGACAAGAAACAATTTAGAATATAATTCTTTACACCTAAAAGTTTTACTTTCAAGTCGCATGCTTGATGACGTTAGATAGAATTGATTATTCATGGAATTCATCATTTAACCATTAATAAAATAAATATTTAATAAAATTGCAACCATGATATTATTAAACAAATATCTATTATAAACATTAGCCTAAGGCACATAACTAACAATTTTCCACTTGCACTAGGCCTAATCAAAATTGCATCTAATACCCATTGATCTAACATGACTCTCAAGCTTTGGCTATGATAGTGGTTTGGTGAATTAATCAGTAATGTTGTCATTGGTTGGCACTCTACATATCTTCACGTCTCCCCTCTCAATGATGAAAATGCCAGAGTATGTGTTTAGATCGCTGAGGTGATCTTGGCTGCTTAGCCTGTACTATTGCTCCATTATTATCACAATATAGGTTTACTAGATTGGAAATTCTAGGAACAACATCCAGTCCAGTGATAAATTTCTTGATCCAAACAGCTTCCTTAGTTGTTTCTAAGGTGGCTATAAACTCATCTTCTATTGTAGAATCGACCACGGTGTCTTGCTTTGAACTTCTTTAGGTCACTGCACCTCCATTAAAATAAAACACATAACTTGACTGCAATCGAAAGTTGTCCTTATCAGACTAAAAGCTAGCGTCTGTGTAAGCATTTACAACTAGCACACCTTATTGTCATTCATATATTAAAAATGCATCATTAGTTCTTCTCAAGTACTTAAGGATATTCTTAACAGTTGTCCAGTGACTTTCACCTAGATCTAGTCGATACATACTCGTTGTACTTAGTGCATATGAGACATCAAGTCGAGTACATAACATGGCATACATGATAAATCCAATAGTATAAGCATATGGAATCTTACTCATGCGCTCTCACTTATCTTGTGTTTGTAGACACTAAGTCCTTATAAGAATTATGCCATGAGACATTGGCAAGAATCCTCTCTTAAAGTCTTGCTTACTGAACCTATTCAGTATCTTATCAATGTATGTACTCTGACTTAGGCCAATAAGCCTTTTAGATCTATCCCTATAGATCTTAATGCCTAAGATATATGTGGCTTTACCCAAGTCTTTCATTAAAAAATAATTCCCTAACCACAATTTAACATTTTAAAGTAGGGATATCATTTCTAATGAGTAATATGTCATCAACATATAGCATAAGGAAAACTATCGCGCTTCCAATAACCTTTTTATAAATACAAGGCTCATCTATTTTTTTTTTATGAAACTAAACACTTTGACTACTTCATCAAAATAAAGATTCCAACTGCGAGAAGCTTGCTTCAATCCATAAATGGACCTTTGAAGCTTGTAAGCCTTTTCAAAATTCTCAAGACTAATAAAACCTTTTGGTTGTGTCATATACACATCCTCAAGAAGATTTCCATTAAGAAAGGTTATTTTGATGTCCATTTGTCATATCTCATAATCATAATATGCTGCTATGGCAAAAAGAATCCTAATGGATTTAAGCATAACAACTGGTGAAAAGGTTTCATCATAGTTTATACCATGTGTTTACTTGTAACCTTTTGTAACTAGCCTTGATTTATAGGTAATACACATTGCCATCCATGTCTGTTTTCCTTTTGAAAACCCATTTGCACCTAATAGTTTTAAACTATTAGGTGGATCAATCAAAGTCTATTCTTGATTATCATACATGGATTGCATTTCAGACTTTATGGCTTCAAGCCATTTCTTAGAGTCTGGTAGCCTCTTGATAGGATGTGGGCTCACTTTGGTCTACAAGAATCATTTCTTTATTGTCAATTAAGAGAAATCCATATCTCCCAGGTATCTGATGTATTCATATAGACCTTCTTAGAGCTTGTGTTACTTATGCAGGTTCAATAACTACTTGTAAATCTTATTAAGATTTTATAAGCGATTCAACACTATCTTATGGTTCTTGAATTTCTTTGTGTTGAACTTTACTCCCATTAGTTCTTTTGGAAATGAACTCTTTTTCCAAAAAGACACCATCTTAAGCAAAAAAACACTTTGTTCTCAGAAATATTATAAAAGTAATATTATTTAGTTTCTTTAGGTTATCCCATAAAATAACATTTATATAATTTTAGTGCCAATTTATCTGAAATTTGATGCTTCACTTAAACATTTCAACCCCAAATCTTTAGAAAAGACAATCTGGGATATTTTTCAATCCATATCTCATATGGTGTCTTTTCAACCGCATTGGATGGAACTCTGTTTAGTGTGAATACATCAATTTCCAAAGCATACCCCCAAAAAAAGATTGAAAGATCTGTCTGACTCATCAAAGATCAAACCATATCTAATAAGGTTCAATTTCTCTGTTCAGATACACCGTTCCACTGTGGTGTTCCTGATGGAGTTAGTTATAAGACTTCCCATAATCTCTAAGATGATTAGTGAATTCTTGGCTTAAATATTCACCACCTTGATCTGATCGCAGTGCTTTAATATTTTTACCAAGTAGGTTTTACACTTTATTTTTGAAAATTTTGAACATTTCAAAAGATTCAGATTTGTGTTTCATAAGATAGATATAACCATACCCGCTATAATCATCTGTGAAAGTGATGAAGTATTGGAAACCTCCTATAGCATCTGAACTTAATGGTCTACATACATCGATATGTACTAGGCCCAATAAGTCATTAACCCTCTCACTATACCATGTGAAAGGGGACTTAGTCATTTTACTTAATAAACAATATTCGCATGTTTCAAATGAATTCAAAAGTCCATGTTATTGGAGGTTCGATATGTGTTTCTTATTTATATGGCCCAAACAAAAGTGTTAGAAATAATCAAAATTTGAGTCATTAGATTTGTGCTTCATGGTATCAATATTATAGATGGACTCAATGTTTTTGTTTTTAGGATCTAGGACAAATACTATTCGATAGATGAGCATAGCCATAAAGCTTGTCATCATAAGCAATGGAGCATTTGTTATGGCATGAAGAATTACCTAACAGCTTGCAAAATAGCAACAAAAGATTAAGGAGCCATTTAAGGAGCCAATGACTAGGAGATATTAAGGAAGAAGCTGTAATCAATTAAGGAGTTTAAAGAAGTTTACAGTTTCTCTCATTAATAACTTGATTGTTCTTTCTTCTTATTCTTCATTTATTAACTAAAACCCTCAAGGCTATGATTGTAGATGGATCTTGTGTGACAATTTATAGATTTCCTAATCTAAATCTTTTCAGTTTTTATTCATTCTTGTGTTAAAAATTATTATGTGCTTAAAGATATTGATTGACTAGATGTTGACCATATTTAGTTCTATGGATTGACTATCAAGAGCTGCCTTTCATGGAATGGATTTATAATAATTCCCTTACTTTATTATGTGTTGAAAGACCTTAGTAGAGTATGGATATCATTATTGTCTTACATAATAAGACAATTGCATGATGTTTACATTTTGTGTTTGGAGAATGTTAGCTTAACATGATTTTGTATATTGATTAATACTTCAAAAATATTAATTGATTACTTTAGTGACTATATAGTAACATTAGATGAATGAATCAATTGGATGAATAGGAAGTGGCAAAGTGAAATCAAATCCCTAGCCACATTTCTCCATTGATTGCCTCTAAAATAATTATATTATCATTATTAAATTTAGTTTCTTATTTTTAGTTATAAGCATTCATTTACTTTAGTTCTCTAGATATTATAAGAAGTAAAATACTTAGTACTTAAACTCGATCTTTGTGGGAATGATATTAGTACTTATAATACACTATATTAATTGTGACTTATGCACTTGTAGTTTAAGGGTACTTTTTACTTAGCACACACCTGTCATCAAGTTTTTGACACTATTGTTGAGGATTAATGGCCTTAATACTAAGTTATTATTTATGCATTAATCTATAAAATAGAGATAATAAATGTGCTAATAAAAAATGGTTTGTATAGATCAACCAATAGTCTACACATAATTATTTGCACAGAATAAATAATGGTCTTCACAAACTATCTTGATTGAGTGTTCTTAGAAAATTCAATCAAAGATAAGGAACTTTACATTACTTTACATTATTTACAATAGATTAGAGTATAGGAAATTAACTGGACCTTCAGAGTCTACTTTTGGTATTGTCATCAACGAGCTTAGAGACCCAAGGTTTGGAGCAAACAAAATGAGTGTAGGAGGTGGTGTTTTGAATGGTTCCTTGCAAATTAAAAGGTGATTTCTAATATTTTTTAGGATATTTAGTAGTATTTTGGTATGCCAAACTGGCTTTTTCTCCTAAGTGCAATTCTATTTTTAACTTGTATTTCTTATTTCTTGCATTAGGTGCATGACTAGAAATCAGAATTAAGAAAGAAGAAGATCTAACCCTTTTTATCTTGAAATTGAAAACACTCTAAATCAAACAAGGAGAGAATATTAAAGAAATCAAAGGATGGTAAATTGGGAAAATCAACCTTTGAAGGAGTTCACTATGCCACATCTTGAAGATTTGTAACTAGCTATTACTTGACCAACCATCAATGCAAACAATTTTGAGTTCAAACTAGCATTCATCCAGATGCTTACCAATACTCTCAATTCCTTGGCCCTTCTCATGAAGATCCCAATGCTCACATAGCAAAATTTTTAGAGATTAAGACACTTTTAGGTAAAATGAAATGCCTGCAAATGTGGTAAGACTACATCTTTTCACTTTCACTCTAAAAAACAAAGTAAAGGCATGGATCAACTCCTTCGAGGTCAGAAGCATTATTACATGGGATTGACTCTCTTAAGCGTTTCTCAATAAATATTTCCCTATATCTAAGATAGCAAAGCTTCAAAATGAGATCATTACAATTAGCCAACAAGATAAGGAGACTCTAAATGAAGCTTTAGAAAGATTTAGGGATCTTTTGAAGAGATGCCCAAATCACCAAATTTCAAAATTATCAATCATGCATACATTTTATAATGGACTTTTTTAGGCAAATAAAGATCACAATAGATATAACTATTGGAGGTTCTCTTTCGCACAAAACCATGGATGTTGCCTATGACTTAATAGAGACAATGGCCAATAACAACTATCAAACTCAAAAGAGGAGTGCACCCAAAAATGTAGTAGAGATTCAAAACTTAGATGCATTGCAAGGATTACAAGCTCAAGTTTCATCTCTAACTAAGTAATTAGGCTTTTTTAATTGTAATATAATGGCTTCTACTTTCTTATAGATTATATGTGGGGAAAATGGACACTAAAGTATCAAATTCCAAGTGAGAATCCCTTTGCCTAAGAACAAGTAAATTTTGTGGGAAACTTCAACCATCAACCTAATAACCATTACTTTAACACATATAATCCCAGTTGGTGAAATCACCCTAACTTCTCTTGGTCAAATAACAGTACCTTAAATTCAAAAACACAAAGACTACATGGTTTTAAACCCTTACCATCAAATTTCTAACCTCAAGAAAAGAACTCAAGTCTAGAAAACCTTATGACAAAAATTTATCATCAAAACTGATGATAGACATGATCATCAAGATAGGATGATTAGGAAGCCTGTGCCAAAATAGACCTTGTCATAAAAACCACTCATCTTCCATCCATAACCTTAAGATCTAGCTTGAACAAATAACCAATGCCTTAAGTTTTCTATCCCAAGGTACCTTACTAAGCAACTCTTAAGCCAACCATAAGGATCAAGTTAAAGTTATAACCTTAAGGAGTTATAAAGAGCTTTATTTAAGAGTGGAGGAAGAGAAAAAGGAAGAAGGCAAGGTGTATCACAAGGAAGAGCTCCTTATGAAGGAAAAACCTAAGGAGAAGGTTAAGTCATATTTACCTCCCATTCCTTTTCCTTCAAGACTTAAGCAACATAGTGGACAAGCAATTCACCAAATTCTTGGAAATGCTTAGGAAGATCCAAATCAACATACCCTTCATGCAAGCGCTTTCCCAAATATAAAAGTTCATGAAGGATGTGCTTTCAAATAAAAGAAACTTTTAGGAATGTTAGAGAGTTACATTAACTGAGGAATGTAGTGCCATTCTCCTTAACAAACTACCTCTAAAAAAATGAGATCTAAGGAGTTTTACTATTCCTTGTGATATTGGTTACCTTTCATTTGATAAAACTTTTTATGATATAGGCTCTAGTATTAATGTAAAGCCTTTGTCTTTGTTTGAAAAAAAAAAAAGTATTAGTGAGATGAGGCTAATAAGGATGTCTCTCTAATTAATGGATCACTTAATCAAATATCCCAAGGGAATATTAGAATGTGCTCATCAAGGTACATAAAGTCATAATTTCCATGGATTTTATAATGCTTGATATAGAGAAGATAGGGAGATTCCTTTACTTTTAGGGAGAACATTCTTTGCAATCAAAGGTGGCCTTATTGATGTACGAGAAAGTACCTTAAGTTTGCATGTTGGTGATGAAAAGGTGATAGTCAACATGTTCAAGGCTATAAAGAAGCCAATAGGGGATAAAAGATGCCTAAGAATTACATAATAGAGGTATGTGTGAGTGAAACTTTTTGAGAAAAAGAAGAGAATCTTGAAATTGAAAAGGTAGCAATGGTAAGAGTGGAAAAGGAGGAAATCAAAAGCAGTTATGAAGTAACTACCTTTACTCTATGTGATATTCCTTTTTCTTCTTCTTCTTCTTTTTTAGTTAAGCCCTTAGATTATAAGAAATACCTTGAGGTAACTTCATTCTTTATTCTTAGACTACCTCAACTTGAACTTAAGCCCTTTCCTTTCTCATCCTAAATATGCACTCCTAGGAAATGATAACACTCTATCAGTCATCATTTTTAATAAACTATACTAGAATAAGAAGATAAATTAGTAAAGGTTTTAAGACATAGGATTAGAGGCTTAGGTTAGACCAGCAGATATTAAAGGGATTTATCCTATGCTTTGCATGCATAAAATACTATTGAAGAACAATCACACGCCCACATAGAGCACCAAAGAAGGCTTAATCCTAACATTAAAGAGGTAGCTAGAAAAGAAGTGGTTAAGTTGCTAGATGTAGAAATCATTTTGGATTTCCCTTAGGTTAGTTAGATCCAAGTAGTTCTTAAAAAAGAGGAGATGACGGTCATAACAAATGAAAACAATGAGCTTACTTCCACTAGGACTACAACAGGATGGAAAGTGTGCATTAATTATAGGAAATTCAATGTGGCAACTCATAAGGACCGTTTTCCTTTGCCTTTTATTGATTAAATGTTAGAAAGACTTATAGGGCATGAATACAATTGCATTCTATATGGATACTCGGGCTACTACCAAATATAAATAACACTGGAGGATTAAGAGAAGACAACTTTCACATGCCCTTATGGTACCTTTACTTACCATTGTATGCCATTTGAACTATGAAATGCACCAACCATTTTTCAATGATGCATAATGGCTATATTCTTTAAGATGGTAGAGAAAATGGTTAAAATATTCATGGATGATTTTTTTTTTATTTTGACAATTCTTTTGATGATGATTTGGCTAACTTTGATAAGGCCTTACAAAGATGTCAGGAGATAAACCTAGTGCTCAATTGGGAAAAGTGCCATTTCATGGTATGCGAAGGCATAGTCCTTGTACACAAGATATCATTCAAAGACATTAAAAAGGATAATGCCAAGATTAAAGTAATAGAAAAAATTCCTCCCCTAACATCCATCAAAGGGATTAAGAGTTTCCTTGGTCATGCGTTATTCTATATGCACTTCAACAAGGATTTTTCAAAAAATTTTAAACCATTTTTTTGATCTTTCAGCTAAAGTGTTTGTTTTCACTTTTATAATGATTTTTTGGAAGCCTTTAACATATTCAAGAAGGAACTCACTTTTGCTTCTATCATAACTAAGTTGATTATGATAGGAGCTATGGGGAACTCATTCAAACTAATGTGTTAGGCGAGTGATTTAGCTATAGGAGCTGTTTTGGGAAAACAAAAGGAGAAGAAGCTCCATGTCATTGACTATGCAATCTAGACCCTCAATGGCACTTAAATCAATTATGCTATAATGAAAAAAAAGAACTCTTGGAGATAGTTTTTCCTTTTGATAAGTTTAGATCATGCTTGTTTAGTTCTAAAGATATTATTTACATTGATTATGTAATGATACGTTATTTGCTTGCCAAAAAGGATGTAAAGCTAAGGCTCATAAGATGGGTGCTCTTACTCTAAAAGTTTGATTTAGAGATTAGAGATAAAAAGCGATCCAAGAACCTAGTAGTTGATCATCTATCTCAATTAAAACACATTCAAGAACAATAGGTAAGTACTCCTATTAATGAAACTTTTTTGGATAAACAATTCTTTCTTTTTAAGGCTCTTCACACTCTTTAGTATGCAAACTTTGTAAATTACTTAGTAAGTGATATGATTCCTCATGATTTCAATTTTCATCAAAAGAAAAAGTTTCTTTATGATATTAAATCCTATTTTGGGAAGAACCTTACTTGTTTAAATAATGTGTTAGTGGAACGATAAGAAGATATGTACTAAAGAAGGAGATGGGTGATATCCTACACCATTCACATGAATAAGAATGTGGAGGACAATTTGGTCCATTGAAAATAGTGGCTAAGGTATTGCAAATTAGTTTCTTTTGGCCCTTTTTATTTATTTATGCATATGCTTTTATTAAGCCTAATAATAAGTGCCAAAGAGTAGGTAATATCTCAAAATGCAATGAAACGCCATTGAATTCTATGATCGAGGTGAAGCTATTTGATGTTTAAGCCATCAACTTCATGGGGTCATTTCCAAGTCTTTTGGGAATCAATACATCTTGGTGGTTATTGACTATGTTTCCAAATGGGTAGAAGTTATTGTCACTCCAACTAATAATGCCAAGGTAGCGTTTTGATTTATAAAAAAAATGCATCTTCACAAATTTTGGAGCCCTATGTGCTATTGTAAATGACGACAGTTCACATTTTTATAATCATCAATTTGAGGCTTTATTAAAAAAGTATGGTGGCAATCATAAGATAGCCACCCTTTACCATTCTCAAACAAATGCCCAAGTGGAGATTTTTAATAAAGCAATCAAGCAAATCCTAGAGAATACTATTAATTTATTAAGGATGATTGGTATATGAATCTTCTTGATGTGCTTTAGGCCTATAGAATTTCATTTAAGTGTCCTACCATCATTTGGTGATTGGAAAGGCATATCATCAATAAATTGAGTTGGAACATAGGGCTTTTTAGCAATAAAGAACTTGAACTTTTATATGCATCTTACTAGTGAGAAAAGAAAGCTCTAACTTAATGAACTCGAGGAACTTTGACTCCAAGCATATACAAGCAATCTAGTATACAAGAACAAGATCAAATGATGCCATGACTGCCACATTCTACCCAAGGTTTTCAAAGAAGGTCAACAAATTCTTTTATTCAACTCAAGATTCTAGCTTTTTTTTGGGTAAGCTTAAATATAAATCATTAGGCCCTTTAAAATAGTGAAAATCCACCCTTATGTTGCCATTAAGATAACCAATGCAAAGAATGAGATGTTCAAGGTGAATCGACACCACTTGAAGCCTTATTTTTAGTGAGACATTATGCCAAAAAGAGACTTTTCATCTCCCAAATGTCTCTTCCTACAAGCCAAATATAAAGGTCAAGCTAGAGACATTAAATTAGCATGTTTTTTGGGCAATGCCCCATTATACAATAAGAGAGATGGAAAGAATGTCTAATAAATGGCATAATAATCAATAAAAATTATCATTTTGAAATAATAGCAAAAATAGGGGCAATTGAAGGCCTAATATTCAAAAAATAAAACATAAAAGGCAAATAGTGCCCCAAGTATCCTAAGCTATCTAAAAAAGATCCACCTATGCAAAAAAAAAAAAAAAAAGAAGACAAAAGCATATATAGTCTTAGTCTTCCTCTATCTCCTACTTCAATGTCACTTCTAAGTCCTCTAAACATGCATGAACCCATGCCAACTTCACTCATGCATCTTATATCGCTTGATAATTTGTCATGACCACTTCGTAAAATTCCAAAAAGAAGGAAAGGTTTAAATCGTTAGGATACATAGCACGCACAATACACATATACAAGGATACATGTTAACACTTTACTTGCAACTTCATAGTATGCTGAGTGTAGATCCTTTTCAATGCCACAATTAAGTCCATTAGATGTTCTATCTAAACTTAAGGAGTATGTATAAAAAAGAATGAGCCAAAAAAATAGAAAAAATAAGAAATAATTAAATTAATATTAACTAAAAGTACTAATATTAGTGGTGGCCTCAAGCTCGAAGGTGTAAACAGATCAAGTCGACTCCTATACTAACAATGCACCCATCACTTTAGTACAATAAGACTCAACTATGCTATCAAGGATTTGGTTTAAGCCACCCATCATGATCGACTCAAGCTGTACAACCTTTATTGTGTGAGCCCATTTACAATTGCTCTCTATAGTCGATTATGAATGCATCCTTTCAACTTGGGTCCTCATCCTTCTACTACCATTAAGAAGGATTATCATATCAGCCTTAGCCATATAATCATGTTATTATAGCTTATCTTTTTCTAAGAGAACTAATGAATTTGAATTAAGTATTAATGTGTGAATTTTAAAATTGATTAAATGAAATAAGAGTTATGCTTATTATTCATGTCAAAAAGGAAGTGCATGTTTAAATGGTAGTTTGTATGAAATGAAATAGATGAGGCGTAGTATTGATGAATGATTATGTCAAAGAAATTGATTTTCTTTTAAAAAAAATTTAATTATTATATTTGAGAGATAAGTATTGAACATCAAAATAGTATCTTTGTATATGCTTATTTATTCAACTTTAATAATTTTATAAGAATGATTATTAAAAGAGTAAAATTTGGAGAAAAATAGCGATAGTTGAATTATTTTATTAATATGATGTGAAGGTTAAAATTCTCATGAGATTTATTGAAAATTTTCTTTTTATTTAATTTCTCTTGTTTTGTTAACCTATTCCTTTCTTTATTTAGCCAATACCCTAAGCTTAACAATACAGGCTAGTGACATTACCTTTTGATCCTTTTGAAAGTGTGAGTTACAATAATGGACAAACATTGAATGTTTTTACCTAGGGAATTGTGAAATTCATTATTTGAGAAATATAAGCATTATTAATATGTTGATGATGTGTTTAGAATACATTTAGTCAAGGATGTGTTGTGGATTTTGTATATATGGTCTTAACTAGTTTATGCAATTTTCATTAATTTTAGGGCTTTGAAATTGGATTTAAGTATTTAAGATTCGTATACGCGTTAATTATATTATCTGATTTTAAGGTTACTAAAGGATCCATTGATTTAAAGTTTGATCGAGATTGTTATGAAGTTTGTTATTTTGTTGTAATTTGTTTGCTTGAGGATAAGATATTATTTAAGTGTAGGAAAATTTGATATATGTAATTTTTACATATAATTTTAGTGAGGAATACAAAATACACCTTTATGTTTAAGTCATTAATCTTATTTTAGTATGTTTTTAATTAATTTAGTGTTTAATTAGGGTTAATGAGGAAAGAGTTGGAATATTAAGAAAAGAAGGCTATGTCAAAGCCTTTGCCTGAAGATTGGATCCAATTAAGCAAAAAAAAAAAAGAGGTTGAAAATCAATGCATAGGTCGAATCCATACGATGCATGATATAACATAATATTCTTGAAAACAAGCCTGAAATAAAAGAGACTCAGCCAAGTTGCAAAAAATCGAATGCAAGGCTATCATGTCCATTTAAGTCTCATTACATGCCTCTAATCTAAGGCCTTACAATATATTAGAAACAACTTTTGGCATATGATAAGATGTAAGGCTCTGGATGGAACTCGCACATGATGTATGAATGCAAATCTTTTAATCCGAGTTGGGAAATTAGATGGCCAAACCATTACAAAGAAACAAATAAGGGAGGATCATTTTATTAAAGACTTTTTATAAAGGAAAAACACGAGAATAAGTAGAAATTAAAGATTTCATAAGGAAGATAGCTATAAGTAGCGATTAAAGATTTTATAAGGAAGATAGCTAATAGTTAATTTCTTTACTTATGAGGATTTTTAAAGAGGATTTTTCTTAACCTTTTTATTAATTTTCTATATTCATTAGATTTGAATGGCTATGCAATTTTTCCTTATTACTTCTTTAATGAACATGAGTAACTAATTTTTTATTCTAAGAATTATGATGTAACTTTTAATTTTTTATGATTAGTACTTTGATTATGATTTTCATTCATATTAACTTAACTTGAACAATTATGTGCTTTAACATCTTGCATTTGTTAGGATCCAATACTTGCAAGTTTAAGCTATTGCGTGAAATAACATGAGTGAAAGCATAATACTAATTTATAAATTGCTAAACCTAAGGTCATTCTAACTTGGATATAAGCATAATCCTCTGAGATCATAATAAGATTAGCCACTAAACTTAAAGAATTTATATAAACCTAATTTTACCATAAGAACAGTTGAAGATTGAATAGAAATATACTTAGTATAGCTATAGAGAGTATATTAGGTGCCTTAAGGCAATTGGTCTTTAAAAGTTAACTCAATCATAATCAAAATCAAGTTAATTAATTAATTATAGGAGACTGACATGGTACACCCAAATTCCCTAAAAATGCATATCACTATAAGTTTATCTTAATTTTGTAAGTTCAATACAAAGTTGTTAATTTAATTCCATTCTACCAATGATTTTGTAAGATGATATTAGGATTATAATCTTATCCTTATGGGATCAACACTCTACTCTTTATTATATTGTTTATTAGCTATATTGTACAATTGTAATAAAAATTCCACAACATCTTCCCAACAAGATAAGTAGGGTGTTCTTTAAGGTATGCCTTGGATAATTTCTAATTCTTTGTTAGCACTGATGGAGTGGTTTTAATGGCAAACTAGAATTTTATAGGGCTTCATTTTAGGTTGAGGAGCATAATCTCTCATGACCAATATTAACTTAAACAAAGTTATTAAAATAAGTAAATTATTTAATGAGTTTATTATAATGAAGGAGGTTCCTCTATTTGTCATTATTTTACCATGGAGATCAGAGTATGGGTTAATATCCAAGAACACTTACCTATTATATTCTAAAACGATTGAAGTAACTTTGGAACTAGATTGAGCCAAAGGTATATAACTAGTGATTGAATTCCTTTTTAATATGAAAGTCTTTTAGAGTCTTACTTTTTACGTGGAAAAATTGATCATATGCTCTAATTATTCCCTTTCATAATGAACAAAAATATTAGAATTCTTTAGCTCTTAGGATTTTTAAAGTATGGGGCTTGGTTGAGGTCTTTAGCTAATACTAGTTCTATTAAGAATCCAAGATCCAAATTTCTCATATATGATGATCGAATGCATGTTGAACTTGAGGAAGGTGTTCAAAAAGATAGTTCACGTAATTTAGTTAAGGCATCTAAGGAGAATTTAGAAGTTGGTTTACGCATGCCTCGAATGGGTAGGAGTAGCTCTACTGTGCAAGATATCTCAAGAGGTTTTAGAGCTCAAATGAAATTAGACACTAGGAAATGGTGGTTCAATAATATTATGTTTATCATCCAATCCAACTTTCAAGATCATAGCAGGGTACTGATTTGATGTCCACTTAAAAAGGGTAATTAAGCTTAAGGACTATGTAATCCCATCAAAGGTGTGATGTAGTGGACGATAGACCTTTTATCTTTATGCCCATCTCATTCCTCTTTCAAAAAGCTTAGATAATGAGAATGCTCTTTTTTTATTAGCCTAGAGCATATTACCATCATTAAGCTTTAATTTTATTGAGGATTTAGGCCTTAATGTTGGATAATCCTAGAATTTTGAAGTATCAAGAGGCTTGAATTGCATATAGCAGGTATTGCTAGCTTATTTATAATACTTCTTAAGAGAAAAGTGTGACATTTAGTTTTTTGAGATGCATCTTTGAATGGTTGATCTTAACTAGAGATGTGTTAATTATGAGTGTGTTTAAGAAGCATTAACTAAAATTGTTAGCGAGAACCTCTAAGGTGATGCAAATTAAGGAATTATCAAATAATGCATAGTCAAATGGTTTTAGTTAAAGATATAGGTATTAGGGAGGAGTCATTTTTCTCTAACTGTGAAGGTGTTGGTGGCTCACCTAAAACCACCCAGGTACTATGACTTGTCTAGTTTGGAATTGTGTTAGTGTTCAAGCTAATAATCCCATTATGATGTTCTTATTTAAAGCTAAATGATAATAAGGTTTTTAGAAGGGCTCAAGCACACAAATGGCTTTTCTTATAGTTTTATATGGGGCTTGTAGGTAAATCTAGTGGTCTTAAATTGTGTTGAACTAGCAATGTCAAGGTAAAAATTCCTAACTTTACTCCTAATTGGTTCCATGTTCACTGCTTTCTCCTTATATGCCATCATCTTTGGTTTTCCACTCTTTATGTGGTGATCCTAAAACAAAAATATAAGTATCTTGTCATCGAGAGTGTGAGTCATTTAAACTTGAGTAAAGATGATTTATCAACAGTGGTGGGAGATTTCAATGCAATTGATAATGAGCTTGACAAATTTGGGGGTCAAACACCTTCACAATTTAATTTAAACTATCTAAGGAATTGGGCTATAGAATATGAGGTGGTTGAACTCTAATGTCATGGGGCAAAGTTCACATGATCAAATTGAATGGAAGGGTAACATTGCAGTATGTAGAGGATTGAAAGGGGTCATATAAACATTTCTTAGTGCATGTTATTTAAGGATGCTAATATTATATGTGGTATGCTTGGTTGTAATCATAGGTCTTTGATTTGCAGTTTCTTAGACCTAAGTGCACCACTAGGTAAAGATTTAGGTTTAAAGTGAAATGGCTAAAGGTGAAGGTTGTTGTGCAAGTGGTTCACTCAGCTTGGGATACTTCTTTTAATGAATCCAACCAATTCATCCTTATTTAAAAAATTAAAGAAATATAATAAATCTTAATCTAGCATTTCAATGAGGCAGGTCACTCAAGAGCGAAGATTGAATCAATTATTACCTAAATTGCTAACTTAAAAGAGGCTAGTAATAGTGACAAAAATAAAAACAAGATCACGTACATTAATTAAATCATCTTTAAGTGCCAAAGGAAAATATTAGAGTCAAAGATCTAAAGTTCAATGGCTTAAAGCCAAGTATAAAAGTTATTACTTTTGTTCATGCTAGTATAATTTAAAGGAGACATAAGAATCAAATTCTATTTGTTAGGTCTAAGACTAGTGCCTAGTGCTCTAACGGAGCTGAGATTGCGAGAGAAGTAGTTGATTATTTTGATGGGCCTTTTTTGGAATGAGGATTCTCAATGGTGGGATGAGGTACTAGATTCGCTATAACAAAAAAGTCTATGATAACATTTGAAAAATGTTACTAAAAGTTAAAAAAAAGAGTCATTATAGACCGATACCAATGGTTTTCATAAATGTCATTCAAATGTAATTTAATCCAGTGTCGCTAACTATTAAAGTGACGTTTCATGTAAATGTTGATATTAATTTAAAGCAATGTTTTATTATTTTATTATAACATTTATCAAATATCATTTTAGACTATGTTATTAACACATTTACAAAAAGTCTCAAAAGACTACTTATCAATTGTAGTAATAATGACTATTATAACATGCAGAAAGTGTGACAATAAAAAGATATTATAACATTTGTAAAATGTTACTTAAAACATACTAGCAAATTTCATTAGAAGCTTTAACGGGAGACTCCATTGCACTGTTATCTAATTATCAATCAAATTAAATTAGTTATTTTTATTTGAGATTATTTTATAGATCTTTATATTTCATAAGAAAAATTAATACTAGCATAATTTAAAAATCAAAAGTAAAATAAATTGATATAAATACTCAAAGAAATACATAAAATAAAATTTTACTTAATAATT
>CATIWR010074790.1:0-12592 GCA_949677035.1 Omphalea diandra | reverse complement strand
TATAATATAATATAATAATTATGAATAATAAAAAATTAATATTAGTCAATTTTAAATATTTAAATCATACTAATACAATAACTAAAATAATTTATCAATTTATGTGTTAAATTCAATGATTAGGTCATGAACTCCATTATTATTATGAAATATTTTTATATTAATTAAATATTTTTAAAATTTTATTTTTAAGGTCATTTCACATCAATTATCTGAAATAAAAATCTCCTATTTCAAAGCAAACAGTGCAAACAAAAGGAAACAAAGATTGGAAATGTACTAATGATATTGGATGGAAGTTTGCAACTCCTATTGGCCAAAGTAGAAGTACTATGACTTTATGTGGTCGTACAGTAACATGAGGAATTACATGCTTGAAACAACATCTGACACACAAAGAGGGAGAAATAACAGGTTGCCCAAATGTACCAAAAAATATTAGACCTGATATGAAAAAAAAGTATTAGAGGAAAATCAAGTGAAGAAGAGTGAAAAGAAATTTCTCAAAAAAAGCATTTAGAAGATGAAATTACCAGAATGAATATGAGTGATAATTCCTTTGATGAAGATGAAATATATGAATATGCAAAGGTAGAAAGTCACAAACAATGAAGAAGTAGAGGAAGTAACTATGATGAAAGTGGTGGTAGTGGAAGTGGTTGCCAATCGATGAGACAAAAAATGAATGTTTGCGCTAGTGTTAGAGAAACAAGATAAACTCAATATGGAGGTTGATCTATTGGTGACAATACTTTTGCTCCCGTACCCCTATCAACACCAATTGATAGGCTAAGAGCAGCTGAAGTGCAATTATAACAAAACCATGAAAGGCAGAAACAAGCTATAATTAAGATAGAGTGGTTTAAAAAGAATAAAGAAAAATTAATGACTGTTATGGGTCAGTTTGTTGTGCATAACAAATTGCCTTTTTTCTGTTGTTGACTCACCATGCACACAACCATTGTTAAGAACTGCATGTGAAGTAGGCCCAAATATTCTTCCACCTATTGAATATGAACTTACTGAGCTATTTCTTCCTAAAAAGTTCACTTTGATGAAAGATTATAGCTTATATCTTAGGAAGTTGGAAGGAAAGAGGTGTGACAATAAGGTGTGATAGATGGACATCAACGATAAGTAATAAGATGCACATTATTAACTTTCTTATTTATTCAAATTGTGGCACTTTTACCATAAATATGTGGATGCAACATCTATTGAGACAAAAGATGGTCATTATTATTTGGTTTAATGAAGAAAGTTGCTGAAGAGGTTGGTGAAAAGAAAGTGGCATAAATAATGACTAATAATACTGCTCCTATGAAAACAACGAGAAAGATGGTAATGAATGTCTGCAACAATTTGTATTGGATAGCTTGCAGTACCCATTGTATTGACTTAATTTTGGAGAAATAGGAAAGAAAATAATGGAGCAATCAATTATTAAACAGGCAAGGAAAATCGCCCAATTTATCTATAATTATAATTAAGTGGTTGACTACATGAAAAAATTCACAAGTGGAAGAGATCTTCTTCACCCAGTTACCACTCGATTTGCCACTAATTCCATTGCATTAGAGAGCATTATTCATCATTGAATACATTTGAGACAAATGTTTGAATCAGAGACATTTATGAGGTCAAGATATGGTCAAATGACAACTCCTCTAGCAATAGAAGTTACATAAATAATTTTGGACCAAACCAATGAAGGAAGAGAATTATGGACAAAACTAGTTTGATTTTGAAAGTATAAGAGCCACTTTTGAAACTTTTATGGTTAGTTGATGAAGATAACAAGCCAACTATGGGATTCATATTTGAGGTGATAGAATAAGCCAAGCTAGCTATAAAGGAGAACTGCATATACTATAAGAAATATTAGAGAGTTATTGATCATAGATGGAGTTTTCAATTACATCATGATTTACATTCTACTGGTGAGCATTTTTTATTAAAGCATTAAATGTTGTTGATATGGCAATATAATAAATAATAATTCTTCAATATACTTAATACCATTTGCCTTATTTATTGCAATAAATGGTATACATGTTGTTTACTTTTTAATTTCATAGGTTACTCCAATCCTCAATATCAATAAGGACCTCACGATTTGCCAATGATACAGAAGTAAAGGAAGGAGTAAGGAATGTCATTGAAAGGCTAGAGCCAAATCTAAATAATGTGGTCAAAGCAACATTACAAGTAAAATTTATACTAATTGTTTTTATGAATAATAATTCATTTGTTATATCATTATATTAACTAATCAAAAAATGAAAATTTCAATTCAAATACACAGTGTCAACATTTTAAATATAAGGAAGAATCTTTTGGATCATCATTTGCTCAAAGAGCTATAACTAAATTTCCGCCAGGTATATAATATCTTGACTTTATTAAATTTTATGTCATAACTATGCTTAAATAGTTATATGAGTCTTAATATATTTTAGATTATTAAATGTTATAGCAAAGTGGTGGATAAACTATGGCGAAGTGCACCAGAGCTTTAAAAGATAACAGTTACAGTTTTAATCCAAACAGCATAATCCTAAAATTGTGAAAGAAACTGAGTATATTTAGCTTAATTCATACAAAGACTAGAAATAGGTTAAAATATAAAAAATTACATACCTTAGTCTATGTGCACTACAATATGAGACTAAAATTGAGACACACCATGAGAATGAGTGAACAAGAGTTGAATGATAATTATAATCCCATAAATTTAGATTATATTTTTGAAGATGATTTGTTGTCACCATGGCTAGAAGAGAGGGAAACTTGTTTGCTCGATGGGCAAGATGTAGATTGGTTAAATATAAATGATAAGAAAGATATCTCAGTTGTTGATGGTGAAAATGCTTATAATGTTTTTGATGATCAAAATATTAATGAAGGTGTTAATGATGATGACGATGATGATGATGGTAGTGGTGGCGATAGTGCTAGTGGTGGTGGAAGGGGTAGTTGTGATTGTGGCCGTGATGGTGGAGGGGATAGCGGTGGTAGTGATGGTATTAGTTTTAGTACTCGTCATGGTAAACCAATAGTTGGAGGTAGTGGCAATTGTCATGAGGATTATGTTTCACGTTCTGCAAGAAGGCAACATGGCTATGGCTCTACCCAAGCACCTATTAGAGAGTCTACTCATCATGGTAATACCGATCTTATTTATCCTCCTAGATTTGAAAGACAACATGAATTTAGTTCTGCTTATGGATATGGATTTAGTTATGGTCATGGATATGATTATGGAGTTGATCATTATAGCTCACTATCTTATGTATATAGTTACTAGAATTTAGGTGCTAGTGATAACTCAAACTCCATTAGTCAAGATCAAGCATCATCTTGGGGAGAGAGTCAAACACATTGTTATCCAACTCCTTATTTGGGTGCTTTACAAAATTATCAAGAAACAGTGTGCGGTGATTTAGATGCATCTCTTTTTATTGATATGTTTCCAACTAGAGGATCACAAAATGATAGTGTATCAAATCCAAAACAAGGTGATCAATATGGGAGTCAAGGTTATCAAGATCCTTCATGCCACTCCTTTCAGTAGTAACAATCAATTATATCATGTAATTGAAATATTTATATTTAAGTTATTATTATGTTTGCTTGGATGAACTATTAATAGTTTGTTGTGTATTGTTGGTTTCCCATTATGGGGGTTTTTTCACATAACATCGGGGCACTTAGGTTTCAAGTGTGTCAAGTAAGACTACTGGCTTAGGAAGGTTGTGTCTTTTTGTTATGTTTTCCCCTATCTTAATTAATTTTAATAAATTTCTATTCTCTTATCAAGAAGAAAAGTATGTACTCATTAACTAATACATATTATTGGTGAGAACCTTTTATTATGTTTTATAATTTAAATATGTGTACTTGATTTATAAATTTAGATGTTTTTATTATTGCTATTATGTACTCTTCAATATATATAGATTTTAGTTATATTGTGAATTTTTTGAAAAAATTTACAATACATCAGTCGCAACAGTTACAAATTATCTGCGACATACTAACACGTCTATAAATCGAATGCGATTTAAAAGCTAATTTAGATATATATATATATATATACATATTCCTAGAAGGCTAAGACAAACTCAGTGAAATGATAGTGGGGAGTAGGGACTAATCACATTGATAAGGCAAAAGGGTCTCACCCCTTCTTCTCTACGTCCATCCCTATGTTTTTTTTTTTTTTTATTACTATCTCTTAATTATTAGATGTTTAAAATAAAAAAATTTTGCTAAATCATTTTCCATTTTCGATAAAGCTATACAGTTCCTTAGCTGTTCAAAGGAAATGTAGAAATAATTTGACGAACACTAATGAGAATATTACATAAGCCATTAACAATTGACAAACTTTTTCTTAATTATATAAAAAAATTTTACTATAACAAGTGTGTTAGTCATTGTATTATCATGTTATTGATCACTTAAGCTACACACTTCTCACCAAAGATTATGATAATTACTGATTTTTTTTTATTTCACATCACATATTTTACATTTATAATATATAAAATATGATTATAAGAAATTGAATTCATAGCTCCATAAAAGAGAGTGGTGGCAACTAAGGATGATTGTGTAGCCAGTATGTATTACTAATTCACCCTTCCTTGTTCATACTTAAGCTACACACTTCTCACCAAAGATTATGATAATTACTAATTTTTTTAATTCCACATCACATATTTTACATTTATAATATATAAAATCAGATAATAAGAAGTTGAATTCATAACTCCAAAAGAGAAAAAGTGGTAGCAACTAAGGATGATTATGCAGCCAATAAGTATATCTAATATGCCCTTACTTAATAATCCTTTAGGCTTAGTTACAACTAGAAGAGCAGAAGATGGATCAAAAGGTTGTCATAAAAAGGAAAGAGGTGGAATGTAGTAAGGCTCAAGACTAGAGCCCAACCCATATGTCCTCAAATGAATTTGATTATGAGATTTATTAGGAGATCATCTCAGGACACTAGCCGAAGGAAAGGTATGGGCCTAAGTGTTAAAAGGACATAAACATTTAAGAAAGTTAAAAAGCCTAACCCATTAGTGGAGTGATTGTCGAGCCTCATTCGCTGGTTCACTGGGGCAGAAATAGTTGCTGGAGAACTCCATGGTGTGGGGGTCTCTTGTAAAACAAATGAAGAAATTAGTGCTAATGAGGGAGTTGCCTTAGGTTTTTTCAAGAAGAAAAGATTAGGTTTTTCAAGACGAGGAGACTATAGCAACTAGTTAGAGAATCCAAGGTTTTGAGAATTGAGTATTACAAAGTGGTTATAATACTGGTGATATGGCAAATGGTGCGAATGAGAGAAATAGTGTTAGTGACTCGCCTACAGCTACCAAGTCGCCATGAGTTTTATCAGTTGGGATTGTCAAGGTTTAGGGCAGTCCATGATAATTCATCACCTAAGGAGTCTAATTTGCCAATGCAATGTGGCCTAGCTTATCATAGGGATTTTAGTATGATTGGCAATGAGAAGGATAATTTTGAGAGGTTACAACCCTTCTCAAAGTCAATAGGACTATTTGCAAAATTAGGTAAGGAGATGTGAAGTTATGGAAATACAAGCTTATGGGCCTAAATTTACTTGCACTGACAATATGAAGAGGGTTGCTAATATCCTATAGAGGCTTGGTAATGGGAAATGGTACATGTTTTTTGAAAATTTTTTTATTATACATAGGCAATTTGTAGGTTCAGATAATACATCGTCATTATTGCAGTTGTATTAAGATGGTTGGAGGGGTAAGAAAAGATTTAGGTTTGAGACCAAATGGCTTCATTTTGGCTTATGTCAAAACAAGATCAAAGGAGCTTGGAATACCAGCTATATGTGATCCAAGCAATTTATTTTTCAATAGAAGTTGTTGGGATGTAGTAAAAGCTTAAAGTTGTGGCATAGGAAAGAAGTTGGGAATTCCAAAGTGGAGATTGATCGAGTTAAAGAGTAGATAGACAAACTTCATGAGGCAAGAGCATATTCTAAGAAGGAGGAACAAGCATTAACCAAGTAACTATATCACTTTTGGAAATTGGAAAAGGACTATTGGAAGCAATAGTCAAGAATCTAGTGGCTTAAGGAGGGCAATAAAAATATAACCTACTTATATGCTTGTACCATTTAAAGGCAGAGAAGGAATCAAATTCAGACGTTGAAATCTCAGAGTGGGCATTGGCTTTCTAGTAGGACTAAAATTAAAAGAGAGATTCTAAACTTTTTCTCTAAGTTGTATAAGGTTGAAGGATGATAGAGAAATTTAGGAGATCATTAAAACATGTATCTCTCTAAAGATGAATGAGACCTTATTAAGGGAGTTATTTAAGGAAGAAATCAAAAAGACTATTTTTAGTCTGGGTGCCACCAAAGCCCCTAGGCTAGATGGGTACCTAACCATTTTCTATCAATGATTTTGGGAGGATATCAAGTAGGATGTGTGCAATTCAATCAAGTAGGTCTTCTCTAGTAAATTCCTTATAAGGAGCTTTAATAAAACTGTTATAGTTCTTATTCCTAAGGTAAAGTACCTTGCGTCCCTTAATGACTACATGCTTATTAGCCTGTGTAATGTGATCTAAAATTCTCGTGTGCAAAATTGTATCTAAAATTCTCGTGTGCAAAATGAAACCTATTGTCGATAAAGTTATCCAACTTATGAATCTATCTTTGTAAGTGGAAGGTATATACAAGAGAATATCTTAATTGTGCATGAGTTTATACATTCTCTCAAGAAGAACTCTACTCTTATTAATAATAAAGTAGCCTTAAGTTGGACATTTCTAAGGCCTATGATAGGGTTGATTGAAATTTCTTGTGGAAAAACCTTGAGAGAATGTGGTTTAATGGTACTTTCATTCATATCATTATGCAACGTATTACCACTTTCTTTTATTTTATTTTTTGAATGGTACCATGTTTGACACTATTTATCCAAGTAGAGGGCTAAGATAAGGGGATCCACTTTTCCTTTTTCTTTTCCTTATAGAAACTAATGACTTTTCCTTATTCATTCAAAAAGATGTCTTTGATAAGTCAATCTCTAAGATTTAGTTCTATAAGAGCGGGTATATTCTATCTCATCTACTCTTTACCGATGATATTATACTTTTCCTTAAAGATTCCCTTATTGAGATCTCCAATGCTAAAAATATTATCATTATATTTCAATTTACTTCTGGCTAAGTGTTTTATTTTGTAAATCAAGGGTTATATTTAGTAATTTTGTGTCTCAGGTGGAAAAGGCTAAGATCATCTTATTGTTGGGAGTTCAGTGCCTTAACACAGGTTCTATTTATTTAGGAATCCCAACTTTTTAAGGGGGAAAAGTAAAAAGAGCACCTTATGAGCACCAAATTCTAGGCCTTATGATGCAAGCCCAATGATGAAAATCACTAAAATTATTCCCTAGAATGCAAGGGGGATTGCAAAAGGAAGAAGAGAAAGGCCTTAGGAAACCTTGGATTAAGCCCCAAAGCCAAACCTAAGCCTATAAGGATAAAAACCCAAACTGCCAACCCTAGTTTAGTAGGTTATGCATCTAACTAGCCTAGGTTGTACAACCAACTACTTAGTTATACAACCAAGCCCTAAACCATAACAAACAAAAGTTTCTAGAACTTTATCCACTATAAAATATATGGCTATACAACCAACCATATAGATTGTACTACTAATCACTAGGCAGTATAGACCACTTGAAAACCCTAAATTTCAAAACTTTCATAGTCCTATCTATTATAAGATGTGAATGTCATGCAACCAGAGCTATTCCAAACTCTGGTGCACCTTTCTTCCTCTATAAATGCCACATCATTTAGGAAAAAGAGGGAAAGGTGGGATAACCCTAACTAAACTCTGCCAAAATTTCTTTAAAAAATTTATAAACACAGAAGACTTAAACCCAAGGTTGAACAAGGCCCTTTGCATTGCATTCTTAAGCATTCCCATTGCATTTTGGAGGTTTAAAACATAATCAAGTGCTTTTGAGGGCAAGAAAGCATTCTAAGCCCTCTTCCATTCCCTCCTCTTCTTCTTTTCTCTTTCTTTGACTTTTGAAAATTAAGATTAGGAACGCTATTGTACAAACTTCTAATTAGGCTATACAAACCATCAGTTGGTTTGTATAGCCCTATTTTCTCAATAAAATGTTGTGAAAATGCTTTTTCCTTCTACTTAGATTCCTTCTTTCTTTTTGGTTATTTTGAACACCTTGGGAGTATAAATAGTAGAATATGAGGTAGTCCTCATGGGCCATGAGCTCCATTCCACCAAAACCAAGGACTAGGATCAAGGATTCAACTTATTTTCTTAAGTAGAACATTGATTTTTCCATTACATTTTATGTTTCATCTTCTTATTCCATCTTGAGCATTCCTTTTTTTTTATATATATATATAATTTTAGCCATGATTAAGTGAGGGAACTTGAGTCCTTATAATCTCAAAAGCTTACAATCCCTTTAGGGAAAGTGATTAGTTCATTTTTTTCTTTCTTTCTTCTTTTACTTAAGTGATTATATGGTTCCTTTTAGGAGAAAGGTTCAATCTTAATGACCCTTAACATGTTATGTCTCACACATGAAGTCTTTTGCATGTTGGCCTTGTGAGTTTCCACTTTGAGTTTGTGAACATCTTAGCCTTCTTTATGGTTAATGATGTTGTCACAAATGTTTTGGCTCTTTTAGAGTATAATATGGAGGAAAGTTTAATAACCTTAGGATCCCATGTGCCTTGATTCTTGCCTTAGGCCTTTAAGAACCTCCAAAATTGCATTTGTACTCCATGCCATGTTTATGGTTTCTATGTCTCATGATTCATACATTTTGCCTTATGCATTATTATTAATTTTGAAATGTGATTCATATTATGTGGGAATGTTTATAATTAAGGACTTAGAAACATGTCTGGGTTCCTTGACTTGGAGATATGAGAAGATGTTTATGTAAGTCTTATTTTCTTTATTTTAGTGTTATTGCTCTCATGATGGCTACTAATTTATGTGTTTTCTTGGGTATAGGTGTTTGTTTAAATTAGACCACCAATGGTGATCTTGACAATCATTACCTAGAACACTTGTGCATCATGTGAATGATGGACATACATGGCCTCCCTTTGCCATGTTGCATGATCCCCTCCTTTTAAGATTTTTCTTTTTTCCATGAAGCATAACCCTCATTCCTTTTTTATATTGATTTTGAGGAAGCTTTGGCCTAATTGATTGAATTGCATTAGAAACATGCTTAAAGTCATTAATCGATCTAATTAACAAGATAGTTAAAGTGGTAAGAAGTGAACTAAAGATGGCTAAAGGCCATATCCCAATATCCGAGTAGTTTGGGGGTGCCTAACCTCTTCCCTAAGTTGTACCCAATTTCCAAACCTGATTTTTAATGGCGTGGAGATGAATTGAGCCTTCTAAATGACTTAGTTAAGTTTGGATTTTGCTTGCCTAAACTCTTATCCTGACAAAAGTTAGGAGATGACTCCACATCTTCTAAGGATGATACTAATGTGCTATCCAACCTTGGTCCCCCATTGACCATCGTTGGATAAAAGGCTTTAAATTTATGTGAGGCCTAAAGGATCCCCTATTGATCTAATCATATGCTACTTTTGGTTCTTACCAATGTAAAACCTCATCCTTTCGATCCCACATTAATCGATAAAAGGATAAAGTTACAAACAAGATTCCACTTATTCGAGTGAAAACATTGAGGGCACTCACAAACCTTCCACTACATCAAAGATAGATTGGCCAAAAAGAATGAATCTTAGTAGGAGAGATACCTATCCTTAGGAGGGTGATCAGGTTAGTTTTAACTGTTATCCCTAACTATGTTATGTAATGTTTTCTTCTACCAAAAACCTTATGTAAGAATCTAGATAGGATGGTGGCCAAATTCTAGCGTCATCAAAATATTGAGGTTAGGAATGTTGGCCTTTATGCATCAAGAAAGAGAGTTGAATTAATGAAAATTTTAAAACTTGGGAAGGAATATAAGCAAATGAATGTTTAAACGAACAGATGAGAAAGAGTAAACATAAGAGATTTTATAATGGTTTAGGTGCCAATTATTGGGTTTTGTAGAATAAGCATAGTGAAAAATAAATATTTTAATGTATAAAACCTATCAAGGATCCATGCAATTCGATTAAATTGAAAAGAATGATGCGAAAATCTTACTACTTTAGACAAGAGATGGCAAGATTGCTATGAAGCATGAAAACTCTTAGAGGGAAATGTTTTTGCATTTTTAAAATGTTTCCTTCCAAGAAACTCACTAAAACTCTACTGAAATGTATTAGGCACATTTCTGTAATTTTGAAAAGTTAAGAAATTTATTTCGTTTCTACTATTAATTTTGATTATGAAACTTATAGATAATTAATATTTATTTTTAAATATTTAATTGATTATTATCAACTGCTTTTTATAGTTAATATTAATTTAGAAAATTATTTTTTGTATGATCTCATAATTAGTTACTTCAATATTTATTTTATGTAAGAAAAAATATTTATAAATATATCCCTATATTTTTTTATATTTACATGTTTTCTCATGTTTTGTTTCCTATATTTCTAAAAATACTATTTATCGTGTCCATTTTCATGTTTTCCATGTCCTCTGCAAGTATCTACATGAATAAACTCTCTCCAAAATGGGTAATGTGCTAGCACTAGGTTTTTTTCTCTCTTTTTAAAACATTTTTTAAAAAGTAACGTGAATTTTTCCACTCACTAGAACATCCTATATATGTCTATATATTTAAACCATTAAAATATATACACCAACTATGTATTTTAGATATAGATAACTAGACATCCTCTTTGCTTTAACTTTTAAAACAAAAAAGATATCTAAATGTTAAGATAATATCTTTAATTATCTTAATACATATCTAGAAAGAGTAGAAACTACCATTCACTTTTGGGCTTATTCTAAGTGTGTGATCCTGTAGGTTCTGTAACATCCCTATCCATATTCATTGGCATTATCACATGAACATATGCATTGAATAAATGATAAGAAATCCCACATGAACATATGTAGTAAATACATGATTATTTAGTCATGCGATTTGTAGAAGCATGACAATGACACTTACACCGTTACAGTTGGGACACTTGAACATTTATGTAGTGTTTGTATAGTTACATGGCAAATTGTCTTATGTTGTGTGCTTGGTATAACATCACAAATAATGGTGTTATAGAGCTTATTTAAGAGTATAAGGAGTATTTAAGGATTAAAAGATGGATGAAGGTGCTTAAGGAGTGAAGAAGAGGGACTAAAAGCATAACTTTTAACTTTCAACCAATAGGAAACCAACCCCCAATCTTTTGTTTTATTTAAAATAAGAATACAGACCATTAGGGTCTGGTAAGAGAGGAGAAGGATGAAATACAACAGAAAGAGGAGAGAAAGAAAGAAAGAAAGAAGAAGAAGAAGAAGAAGAGAGGGAGAAGAGTGAGCTGTCTAAGGTTTTCCAATTCTGGGACAGTAGGTAAGTTAATTTATCTTCTTCTCAACTGAAATTAACCTTTCATGACATGTTAATCATGCATGGTTAGTGAGAATTATGGAGCAAATCATGCATGGTTAGTGAGAATTATGGAGTAACTGAGGTAGAGCTCTTGGATGGAAGTTATAATCCAAGAGAACAAGAGCTGATTCTGCTGGTTTTGCTGTCAGAGCAAAATTTTATACCTACAATTTCATAACCCTAGAAGAGAAATTTGGGAAAGTACAAATATGAAAGTTATAGCTTTATGTCTCATATAAATGCATATCAAAACAATTTTGCTTGATTTGGTGTATATGAGGAGATATGACTCCTTTAGTAAGGATGGGTCAAATCCGAACCGAGATGATTTCAGTCTTCTATTTTCTTATATTTTGATGGACTTATATTCTAATTTTGACAATGTGAAAAGCGTGAAAATTTTAGCTTTATATCTCATATAAATACCTGTAAACCAGTTTTGATTGATTTGTTGTGTGGAAAGAGACATTGATTGGGATTGACTATGTACCTAGATGAAACCCTATCTTTCTTTTGAATATGTTTTCCAAGAATTTGATGGCCATAGATTCAGAAATTGATGATAGTCCAAACTTGAAAGTTGTATATTTATGTCTGATCTACATGTATGTGAAATATCATTGCCCAATGCAGTATGGTTGTTGAGATATGGTCCCTTCATAATGACCAGTTGTCAACATGTTACCAACCTGCTCACCCTAAGATTGGTCCTTTGTTTTGGTGACCTTATAAACTGAATCAGACAAAGAGTAAAACATGAAAAATGTTCTTTTATATGTTTTCAACTGATAGAAGATTATTATTTCAATTGGATTTTTACAATTTGAGATATACCCAAGAGAGTAAGACCTACTCATACTGAGAGGACACTGCAACAGGGCAACATTTAAAAATTCACTACATTTTGTGTGTGTCTGATATTGACCTAAAATTTGAATATGTTGTTTCATTATGTGTCTATTTAGCTAGAAAAAAAGAACCAAGTCATTTGGATCAGTATATCT
>CATIWR010074789.1:0-16040 GCA_949677035.1 Omphalea diandra | reverse complement strand
AGACTTTGTCCTATTGTAATGCATATCAAAGTGAATATTACAGTGTCATTTACATTATTACACTATAGTACTGTAATTAATAATTCACTATTAGATTAAATAAAAATTATTATTCACTATTAGATTCGATATAATTAAATATCGTTAGATTAAATGAAGTTATTGTTCACTATTAAATTAAATATCGTTATTTAACAACATTATAAAAAAATTACTGTATAATTTATTTATTTTTATTTTGTTAAATGGCTTTCATATATTTTGTGATCCAATTATCATATATTTTGTGATACAATCATAAAGAATGTAAATCCTTTTATTAAAGTAAAGGAGATGCTCCAGTCGGTTATATAAGTCCATACTTTTGAAAAGACCTAAATAAGAGAGCAATATAAATGCTCGCTTCTATTCGTCATCCTGGTTCCATCCATAACATGTATCATACTGACCTTTAACAGGATCAGACATGCATGGCCTACTTTTATGTACCGGCCACAAACAATATCTGCATATAACTTCATCTCTAGAAGCTATATAAATATCAAGCTATATAAATATCAAATCAATGCAACTCTTTTTCCCATGCGAAGCTACACTAGAATTGTGTAGTCCTCCAAATATTAACAAAAAAATGAAACTCAAAAGCAGCATTCTCATGGAGTACTTGGAGACCTAAGTCATCATCTCCGGACTTACAATGAAGCTGAGATTTCACCCTCCACGAAACTGACAGTCTCAATTAATTTTTTAGGTAGTAGCTAATCCAATAGATTATTTTTGATAGTCTCACAGTCCTTCATCCGCGTGAGAATATTATATAATACTCGTCCCTAATGTATTTAAATTATAGCACTCCGCAGTTTAAAATAGTAAGACTTATAGATTTATAGATGTTATGAATTTTATTATGTAAATCATGATGGATATTATTTATTATCATTGTAAAACCTATATAATCATTAATTAAAGACTAGTTGAGATTAAAATAGAATAGAGTTTCAGTGGCTTTAAGCCAACCTATTCCCTAGAGCCGATCACAGTCTAAATGGGGTCATGACAGATCGATTAGTTAATGTGTTTAAAAATTGAAAGAAAAAAGAAATTTAAGTATATTATTTTAAAAATAATATGTATTTATTTGAATAGAATAACAAAATTTAACTTATTAGTTCCATTAGACTAAAATAATCAGTTTTTTTTAATTCAAAAATGGAAACAATTATAGAAATTAGGTATCTTCAATTCAATATCAATTCTTCAGAAAAAAAAAACTAAGAATCAAACTTATAATTCAATGATTTTAAAATTTCCGACCTTACCTGATCCATGCTCATCCTAACTAAAATAGGGAAAGAAAAAAAAAAAGCAACACTAAAATATATCATTAGATGTTCACATACTCATTGGAAAAACATAAAAATGAAAAACTTAACAAAAAGTGAATGAAACTATGATGCCAAATATTAATAATTTAGTATTCATATCAAATAATAATCATCATTGATAATATAATAATTTAAAGTTTATAAAATATAATTTTTAAATAAAATAGTACTTAATTAATTTAAAATTTTTGTTAATCTAACTTAATATATATATAAGATATATTATGCAATTCAAATTGTAAGTTAAGTTATTATTTTATAGTAACTCATTTTGTGATAATTTATTATTTTATATTCACTCATTTTGCAACGTTCATAATTAAAATCTTAACATTTTTTGACGTCATGTTTAATATTATGCATTTTAAATTTGATTTGAAAATGTAACATTATATAACTAATATACTACTGTATATTTATACCAACCAAGAGGACTCATACCACTTAGTTATCTCATTCAAGTTGTTGAGACTCATTCTAAATAAAAGATTAAAAAACATAAGAAGCAAAAATTTTAAACAATTTTTAAACAACAAATTAAAAAAACTTAAAAGTAAAAGTTCTACACATAAAGTCAATATTTAAATTAATTTAATTAGTTATTCAAATTTTGAATATATAAGTACTTGTGATAATGTAATATATAGTTAAAAATTATTTTGTCCAAATTTAATAAATTTTCTTTTAAAATTACACAAGATTAAAGATATGAACAAAAAAATATTATTTTATTACAATTGCCTTACATATATATCTATAATTTGTAATTGTTTATTAATTTTTATTTTAAACTACTTAATATTATTTATTTGATTGATTGTTAAGAATTATTTCATTCAAATTTAATAAATTTTCTCTTGAAATTGTGTAATATAAATTTGAAAGTATAAATCAATAGATAATCATCTATTACAATTATCTTCATACATAATTATAGATTTTGAAAATTTTGTTTACTCGATAATAACTTTTCAACTAATTAACTAATTATTTAATAGAAATAAATATTAAATTTATTATTATAATTATACTATGCAAGACACAAGTTCGTGACTAATATATTATTAATTTCAGTTTTAGAGTTAATTTTAAACCATTATTTACCATTTCTTAAATAATTATATATAATATAGTCATGTATTATTATTTTATATTATGTTATAAAAAATTATCATATCAAAAAATATTTCTAAGTTGAAAATTAGAAAAATTAACAATCAAATAAAAGAATTTTCTAAATAAAAAAATATAAGATTCTAAACAACAAGTTAAGATTATATAGAAGAAAATTTCTAAATAGAAAATTAGAAAAACATAAAAAGTAAACTTCTAACTAATTTCTAAATAGAAACAACAATCTAAAAAATAAAAATTTTAAACATAAAGTCAAAATTTAAATTAATTTCATTATTTTTTAAAACTTTGAATATATAATATATTATTATTAATTTCATTCTTACAGTTAGTTTTATATCATTGCTTACCTTTTGGTAAATAATTATATATAATATAGTCACATATGTCATTATTTTATATTATGTTAAAAATTACCATATCAAAATTTCTAAATAAAAAATTAGAAAAATTATATACTATACACAATTTTTAAATAGAAAATTAAAAAACCTAAAAAGTAAAAAATTCTAAATAGGAAATTAAGATAAAAAAATTAGAAAAGATAAAAAATAAAAATTTTAAATAGGAAGTCAATATTTAAACTAATTGCATTCATTATTCAAAATTTTGAGTATATGAAGGTTAGCAGCAATGTAATAAATTATCAACAATTATTTCGTTAAAAATTTTGAGTGTAATAAATTATCAAAAGTTATTTCATTTAAATTTAATAAATTTTTTTTTAAAAATTATGTCATACAAAATTAAAAATATAAATCAATATACAATCTTTTGCTACCTCATATACACACATGTACATAGGTGTGCCGCACACATGTACACACGCGTGCACATATACACAAAAATGTATATAATTTATTATCATCCATTAATTATATTTTTGTTATAAAATATTTTTAATTATTTATTTAATTAATTGTGAAGAATTATTCAATTCAAATTTAAGAAATTTTTCTTAAATTTGTGTCACATAAGATTGAAATTTTGAGTCAATAGACAGTTTTTTGTTGCATCGATTTTCATATATAATTATAAATTTTGAGAAATTTATTTTGTTAATTGATCTACTTGATAATAATTTTATAAAATAATAAATAAATAAATAAATAATTAATTAAATATATTAAATAAATATTACATTTATTTCAAATTTATTTTTATAATTATACATGCAGATTCGTGACTAATATATATAAGCTTCTGCCTGTTGTTAGCATAACTGGTTTACAAAAAGCCTTACTCCTCTAGTTCGATCCGAAATCGATCAAACTCAAAGTTAATCATAATCAAAATCCATCTGATTCAACCTATTTGTTAATAAAGAAAAGAACTGTCCCTAAAAAATATATCATTTTTATAGATTAATTAATTAGGTTTTGTTAACATTGGCCCCTGCAGTACAGTATTTTCGGTATTAGTAAAAATTTCCTTTTCAAATTTCAATTTTTAATTTAAAGATGATTTTCCTTTTTCTGATGATTTATTCAAGGAAATAAATCTTTTAATAATCATATTTTCAACAATTTTACAATCTCTTTCGAAATAAGTACATTTATATTGTTGAAAAATATTTTGTATCCATAAACAAACATATTAGTTAGTATAATGTGTACAATTATATAAATTTAAAAGGAAAATATAAAATAATTTATTCTTAAGTTTAATAAGGCATATTTGAAATTTTCTTAATAAAAAATTTAATTAATAAATTATATTCATTGATATATCATATATAAATTAGTTGATAATTTACGTATTGCACAAGCTATTATTTAATTATTTTTAATTAATTTTTAATACTTTCAATTTATAAAAATACTAATTTATTATCAACCCACACTTAATATTGCTCTCAATTTAAATTTTATGTAAAAATCCATTTTTTGAGAAATTTGTTAATAATAAATTAATATTTTTCTATTTGTATTAAATATTAGTGAAAATCACATGAGAAAAAAAAATAAGCTATGGGTTATTTCTAATAATAATCAGTGATGTAATATAAGTATCCTGAAATATTAATTTTACTTTCATAAGAAAAAGTATTATATTAAAAGACAGGTCATTTTTTATATTAAACTTAAAAATTCTCCAAAAATCATCAACTATAACATAACCAATATCTTTCTAACCTTACATATTAATCCTAAATTTTTTATATCATGTATAAGTGAAAAATTAGTATAAATTAATTTTTTTTTAGAGAAAATTTTGTTGTCATTAAAGTTAGTTAAACCTGTATCACACATTGGAAGAGAGGGGGACTATTTTTTCCTTTTCATTTTTTAATTTTTTTTAATGTAGCAAATCTTTTTTTTTTTTTTTTTGTTGCTGCTTGATTTTGAAATTTTATTTTAGTAATATTTTAAAATTGTCTTTCTTAGATTTAGGATTTCTTTTATAGCAGTAGCACAAAGAAAAGCTGCTTATTAATATATGTAGGAGGAGGGAAAATGACTGAAATTGCTATGAAGAATCGAAGAATAAAATTGAGGGTCATAGTACAAAGCCTCACCTGGGCTTGCGTTTGGACCAATCAGAAGCCTCGTATGGTGAGTGAAGAGGCAGCAGCTACACCAACCAAATCCCATAATTGATCGCCGTCAAGCCCATACTTATCATTGTTTAATATCAAATCAAAGTGATTATTACCAGATGACTTCCAATCATCTCAACCTCCATCATTTCTTCTATTCATCAAACATATGATTCCGCAACGCGGAGTTCATACAATTATAATGTTGTTTAAGGATTAGGCAAATCACATCTGCTTCACTCAAATACTTGAAATAATATTTTTTAATAGTAATTGAGTATCTATTTAATGGCCTAAAAAGCAAATCAGAAATTGAACCTTTTACATTCTTCTTTACAGTATTTGTCATTAGTGGTGGTACAAGTAGGACTGCCCACTACCCTATTTGAATCGAAAAATCAAAGTGAATTGATTGGTTGGATTCAGTTTGATTTAGGTCACAATTTTAAATAAATGACATAAATATAATTTTTTATTTGAAAATAAATTAACTATACTCTACATATACATGTATAATTAATATATGATAAGTTTTTATTTATATAAATAATCAAAATAACATAATTTATATTAAAAACTTCAAAAAATATTTTTTAAAAAAATAATTTAAATCGAACTGAATCAATTAAATCGAATTAAGTTTTTTTTAGTTTTGATTCATAAAAATTTTGGTTTGATTCAACTCTTATAAATTTAAAATTCGATTAATTTGGTTGTTGAAAATTGAACTGAATCAAATCAATGGACACTAGATACAAGGACCGAATTTGTTGAAGATGGATTAATCTTTAATCATGGTATTTTTAATTATTTTTATTTGATTTGAAAATTTTGAGTTGGTGATAAATGGAGTCAAATTACTCATAATATTAATTTTTAAAATAAAAATATATTTAATTTTAAAAAATTTAATAATTAAAATAAAATAAATTTTAAATCATAGTCAATTTTTTTTAGGTTTTATTTTGACAAATTAGAATCAAATAGAGTTTGACTAGAAAATTTTCAAATAATTTTAAATTTGAATCATTTCCGAATAAGATCACTTTTTTTTTTTTTCATGCGAGTTCAATTTGAATTTTCCATATGGATGAAAAACTTATCTCTAATTGTTATTCATGAATAATATAGGGCAAATTAGATAGTTTATACTTTTTTTTTCTTGAATAATGATAAGATCTTATTAACCTAGTAATTAATGATTTGATTGTTTTATAATGTACATAAAATCAGAAATTTAGTCTCTGAGATCCCCCTATTAAACGTGAATAGTACAGTATAAATTGTGAGCTTGACAATATATCCATAAAGCGAAGAATCATGCTACGATATATTGAGATGAATACTGTAAAGACATATATGATCATGGCATGGCAACAGAAGATATTAGGAATGAAATTATTCTATAACCCCTTTAAAAAAAATATCTAATTTCCGCTTTCACAAATTTTATCTTTCTGTATAAAGCAAATCAAAGAATGGGTCTAAGTCTCCATTCTCATTGCCACTTCACTTGGTGGCAATGCACATTAACGAATAATAATTAGTGAGTCATAGACTCCCAGGTGAAGAGATATGGTCCAGTGACAAAACTTGCTGGCCACATGGGAAACACTATAGTAATGGAACAGTGCATAGATATAACAGATCTTTATTTCCTATATCCTATCAGCTGGTGAAACAACTTTAAAGAGGAATTCCTTTTAAGTTTTGTTGTTTGTGTTAAACAGAAAAAGACTGTTGATACTGTGCTTGGGGATGATCAGTCCCAATCTTTGAAGGTTATATATGAGAGTGGAGTTGCTTTTGTTTTGATGCAATATAGATGAGATTGGAGTTTTCAATTATTCACATTTCATTAGCACGCTCGTACACAGGAGAGATTGGTGACACTTGTGTGATCATGAATATCGTTCTCAATTGTGGTTGAAGAGTGACTGAAGCCAACGGACCACCACTGCTGTGGCATGCCTTGTCTGCCCATATGAGATGCAAATTGCGTAAAATCAACCACCATTATGTCAAATATGTTAGGCATATTTCAATATCTACATTTTTCCAATTATAGATTGATACATTATAATCAAATGGTAAAAGAGTTTTTTTTCTTTTTTTGTAAATCCTCAATTCTTAATATAATAGGTAATCTAACTTTGATTAGGTTGAGAATGTAAATTTAGTATATTGCAAGGTAATTTACATAATGATCATTAAAATATGGTTGCAATCTAATTATGGTCATATAATTATAATTTTACTCAATTGGATCATTAATTTTATTAATATTATAATTATCATAAAATAATATTTCAATTTTTAGTAACTGAATTGTTAATGTGATTCAAGTTTTGACAGTTACATGCTAACATAATCATTATGTAATTTCCAATTTTTTCCTTTATGAGATGTTTCAAATATATAGATGGTAAATCGGTCAGGTCATACAAGATCAGGTAGTTCATTTTTGGATTAGATTAATTTTAGATTATGTCTTTTTAGACATGTTTGAATCCATTCATTCGATCGAGATACAAAAAAGAAATTTAAGTTATTTCGAGTTATTTTTTGAGTTTCGTATTAGATGATATCACTCATAATTGAATTTTTTAAAATAAAAAATATTTTTAATTTAAAAATATTAAATATTTTTAATAATTTAAATTAGATTAATCAAAGTGATTTAGGATCAAATCGAGTCATTTTGAATTGAATCATGTTTTTTTCGAATGGGTTCGAATTCAATTTTAGATTGAAGTAAAAGTTATCACCTCTCAATATTTATTATTATAAGTGAGATATTCAATTAGTGGTAAGTGCTCATTTAAGTGTTACTAAAATTCCACTTCGTCATATCAATGCTTGGATCACTTAAATACTAAAATTTAAAATTTAATTACAAAAATAATAAAAATTTAATCACCCAATTAACCACAATACTAGTGATCATTCCTGCAAATTTATCAGTATATTGCAGTACACTGAAAATAAAAACATAAACAATCTAAAATGCTAGCAAGATGAACCTGCCAGAATTTCCATTGGTAAAAATGTTAATGTACGAAATTCATTCAGGGAATGAGATAGGCCCAATACCCTACCTACTTAATGATTATAGTCTCCTACCCAATACCCTACCTACTTAATGATTATAGTCTCCTACTTAATTATATAACTTATCTTACCCAGTGGCTATGCACCTTGATGCTTAACCAAACATATGAAGTGAAACAAGTTGAGCAGTAGATTTTAATAAAAATGTGATAGCGACCAATCAGTCGTACCAAGATACATATGTGGGGGGATCAGCTCTTCTCTAAATAGTAAGCAATTATCTGGGTCTAATCCATATTTTATCCTGATGATAATGCTTTATAATGAGCCTGTCCCTGTCTCATTTAAGTACGTTTCAACTGATGAGAAAAGCTGATCAAATCAAAACTTGCAGTCGACCATCTTTCCTTCTTTTCCCGTTGGCTAGGAGGTTTTGAAGATTCCACCCTATCTTGAATCACTTTAGTGCCAAGATTAATTGATATGATCCTAATACTTCTCTTTTATCTAATTCAAAAGATTAAAATTCATAGAAAAGAAAAAATGACTAGTTTATAAAATTTATAAAATTCATTTGCCAATCTATATTTTGTATGTTTGGTATAAATAAAAATTTATTTGAAATTATATTTCATTAAATCTTTGAAATTGATTATAACTAAACTAAATTCTACCAATTTGATAGAATTTGCAAATGAATTCTAAAGTCAAAATTTTATTCATTATGACAAAAATACACTTAGTTAAAATACTTATTTTTTTCATTTTTCTTCCTCTTTGTTTATTCTCTCTCCCTTTCTTTCTTCTTTCTCTCTCTCTTCTCATATTTTTTTACATTTGTAAGAATTTTAAAAAATAACACAATTATATTTTTATAAAATAAAATATTTGATTGAATTGTACACTTAAATCAAACAGAAAATTCATTTCATTTGAAATAAATTTTATTTTTATTTTGCAGTATGTTAAACATAGAAATTCATTTACAAATGAATTTATAAGAAATTTATTTGCAAATAAAATGAATTTTAAATTATTAGAATTGAACCAAACACAACATAAAAGCTCATTCAATAATTAAGTAATACATGTTTGATAAACTATACAAAAATATAGTTGATTGTGAATACAATTGGATTTTTTATCAACTCCTATATGAAATTGTCCTAAATTTTTACAGTTATAACTAAAAAAAATCAAAAATTTTCTTTTATTATTGTTAAAGTTCTATTATTTAACTATCAACTATAAATTATAATATTTTAATTATTTATAAGAAATAATTTTATTTTAAATTATTATATATAAGTTTTATAAAAAAATTATATGTAGGACATTTTAATTACTAAAAATAATTGACATATATATATATATATATAATCGACATTAACAAGAAATAATTATTAAATTTCATAAACATAAATTAATGATTATAGCATTCTACGTTTTGAAATTAAACTTTATGTGCATATGCAACAATTATATTATTTTATTCTATTTTAATTTTAATTCATTTAATTCAATATATAAAATATTAATAGTATACATTTATTATCCATTTTATGAATTAATAATAACCGTTAGACATAATTTACTAAATATTTAATATCAAACTACTTCTAACTAATAACAACTATCAACAACATCAACTATTAGCTATATCCATTAGATATCTCAACCAAATCTTAATTATTTAAATCTTCATATTTAATTTAAGATTGTCATTATATACAATGAAGATCTTATTTTTTTTTTTTTTGTTTGCTTATCTGAGTTTCATTTGATATGAAAGTTCTAATATTCAGGAATTTAATTTCCTGAAAAATGTTATTTTCTAAAAAAATATTTCTTAAAATGTTGGATTATATAATATTTGGTTTGCAGATTTTTTTAAAAAAAAGTGCATCAAAATCATATTTAGTTCATTCACTATTCTAAAAAAATATATTACAAAATACTATTCATATATAATCTATTAATATAAATAATTTTATTTCATTAAGTGAATTTATTTGAAGAAAGAATTATAAAAAAAATATAGAAAATATCTCTTAATTGTTCTAAAAAAAGTTATTCACTAACCTGTTTTTAAGTAAGTTATTTCTTTTACATTAATTGAAAAAGTTGATTAATAAAAAAATGTAAATTCTTTTTGACTTAGCATGTTCTCATAATACTTCTCAAAAAATTAAAATTTTTTAACTAACTTCTTTCAATATATAAAAAAGAAAAAAAAAAAAACTTTGAAATTCTATAACTCTAACTTAGAAGCATAAATATAAGTTACATTTTGAGCCTGCAAACAATTTTTGTTAATTTATATTGAAAAAAAAAATTCCAATAAGAGGACGTGTGGCACAAAGGTATCCGACCAAGGAGACATTCACCCATATAAAACACCATATATTATAAGAATCTAGTACAACAAATGCGTGGTGTTCCTGAGAAACATGTACAAGATTTTTATTTAGGGAACATTATGATGTGACTAAAACTTATTTGTGCATAAATTTTGAATAACCAAAACAAATATTTGGACATAACCGACTTCTTCATTTGGTTCGTATAGGAAGGAAAAAGAGAAGATATGGCAGATCACTTTCAGTTTCACAATCAAATTAAAGTTCATCTCTCAAATCCAACACTTTTTCCTTCTTTATTCTAAAGAAGTTAGATAAAAGAAAAATACTAACTTTCTAGAAAGTGATTTTTTTGTTAAAAAGAAATATAAGAACACATTTTCTTGAAAATTAATGAATAAATCACATACAATATCAAGATATTTGAACCAAATAAAAAAATTTTGATTCTAAAAGAAACTAATTTATTAGAAAATATTATTTCCTAAAGAGTTTCATTTTAAACAAAACAAAACAAAACCTACGTATTAATTTCAAAGCCATATGATCAAACAAACCAGGCTTAATCAAAAACATCCTATAAACTAAGAAAGCTGTAGGGCAAATTGATGTTACATGTATTCAAGAATTAAAATAAAAGCAACAATACTGTTCTTTTCATGCAACAACACATAATAATCTATCAAACATGACATAATTAATTGGTGATGTTTTTACATATATATCTAACATTATACAACTGGGTCATGACATAATTAATTGGTGATGTTTTTACATATATATCTAACAGTATACAACTGGGTTCCTCCATATATATATAGCTTCAACAAGTACACAACTTCAAACTGGAAGTAGTAACAAGAAAGACAAGTTTATGATAGCTATTAGCTAGACATGGATGGCAAGATTAATTAATACCATGAAAAATCTTTCTTCCAGTTTACTTCATCATTACTAAAATAAAACCCATCTTCTCTTACCAACCAAGAACATTTCCTGAACATGCTGCACCGATAAATATCCCTAGGAACCTTAAACGCGTCGAATTGCCTCCTTTTTTCATCCCATTTCATGGTGCACAAGTAATGAGTAGTGCCCCACATGTTGGTCCGTAGACTCCAGCTGAAATCATCGCCTTCCTGGAGGGCGCGGCCTCCTAGTTCATCGCCGTTGGCTGAACACCATATTACTAGGGGAAGTGATGAATTGTCCGTGAAACCATTGATGACACGAACATCATACTCGAGACTGGCGAAGCGTTCAGGTCGAATTAGAGACAAGAAAATGATGCCTGAGGCAAGACAACATATGAGTATAATAATTTGAGTTCCAATCTTCATGTTGTAAAGTGGGGAGGAGAAAGGAATTATGGATTATGACTATGAGGGAAATGATTGTATTGTTTTTAGCCTGGTCTTGTCTTTATAAGGGCTACTTAAGCTGTTTTAGGAAGACTAATTATTGATAAAATCTGTGCAGATCTTTTACAGTGTAGGGTGGTTTGGAAGATTTAATTTGTGATTTGTATATATGCAATTTGCACACCAGATTTTTTTTTTTTGGGAACTGAATTTGCACACCAGATTACTCTAATTAATTATGAGGATACATTTCCAAAGTATGATTAGTAGTAGTATTTAATTTGGTATTTAAAATTTACAGCATTTTTATGTAAAGTTTAAATTAAAAAAAAAAAAAAAAAAACAAAGAATGTTTCCATATGTGGACGCTATGATAACAAGGGGTTGCTACGCTTTCAACAAAAGTCAATCTGGTCTCATTGATTATGAATTAACAAAAAGAACTCCGTACAATCATGTCCACTCAAGTTGTTCGATCTCAGCCATCTGTTATCATGAAATTCTGCATGCAGCTTACAATCAAAGTTTTGAAACATAAGAACATAATTTACTTCTCATGCTGCCACAAGTGTGATCGTTGCTCACACGAAAATTCTATTAAAGTGATTTAAACTTAGACATAATATGAAAGAAAATTTTAAAGCAATTCTAAAATTTTGAGATTGAATTTGATTCGAACTTAATTGAATTCGAAATAATTCAGATTTAAATTATATTTAAAAGTTCTTTAAAATTTAATTAATATTTTTTATTTAAAAAATTAAAATTATAAGTGATCTATATGTATTTTAATTCAATAACCATTCAAAGTTTTTCATCCAATAAAGACGTAACCTAAAATTACTGCAATTTATAAATGATTGATCTGACCCATTTACCATATTTTTATATTTCACATATAATTCATTATTGAGATTGTTTTATGAGAAAATATAATAATTTTTAAATCAATTTAAAATTTGACCTGAATATTAAAAAAAAACGACAAATGTAAAACATTTGAAAATTTTTTATACTGCATAGTGAGATATCTATTGAAAATTATATTTGAAATCATTTATATTTGTTTCAATTTAAAGTATTAAAATTGTATTTTACATAATTAAAAAATAAAATATAAGTGACTCAATCCGATTTTAAAAGTTTTGTCCAGATCTTGATCAACATAATAACACCAATATTTTTAAAATTGAATTGAAAACTGAACTAGTCGATTAGTCAATTTTTGATTCATTTATTTTAATTGATTTAACTAGTTTAGTTCTATATATATATCATGTATTTTTAAAATTTTAAATTTATTTACAAAATGATATAATTTTATATTAAATTTATTTGATCTAATTTTTACATTTTTTATTTTGATTGATTTTTTGTTTCAAATTGAATTGAATCACCCGTTAAAATTTAATTTTATCAATTTGATTAATCAATTTAGTTTGATTTTGAAATCTTTGGATAATACAACTCAACTCACAATCTGAAATAATTCAAATCCAAAAAATAATTCAATGTTTTCTACACTTTTTACATGATTATCTGACCCAGCTATTTGCTACCTGTATTAAAGAGTTCTATCACTAGCTGAATCTACCATCTCCATTTCTTGTGTTTTCAACATCCAAAAAACTATTTAATATTCTGGGTTATATTTCTCCTTATTTTAACAATTGGATTAAACTGATTGATCAAATTGATTAAATTAGAATTAGAATTATTGAGTTTTGAATTAATTTTTAAAATTATTTTTTATTTTCTTGTCATAAATGCATTTATATTTTTAAAACTATTGTAATAATTTTTAAAATTTTATTTATTATTAAATTAATTAAACCGAATCGTTTGAACCGATCTATTCAAAAATTGATCAATTAATCTATTAATTAAGCGGTTACTGATGCATCCAATTTTTAAAACACTGATATTTCTTGACATCCAATAGTCCAAGCAATTCATATTTACATTTGATTTGATCAGATTTTGGAGGACATTGTTAGAGTTATGGGTTGAGTTGAGTTTTTGCGTGGCTTTTGAGTTGAGTTAGTGCAATAGCTTTTCACAGAAGATGCCTTTGTGTTCTTTGGAGACCTCACCTGCCACCATTTTCTTCAGTGCCATCAGCATATGAGGTTACAGTGTCGACACTAATGTACGTCAGTGTGCATATAAGAATTTAATTTCATATTTAAAATTTTTCAGCATTCTTAGGTTTAAATTCCACTTATATGAATTAAATTTCACATTTTAAACCCTTTCATTAACTTAAGTAACAAAACTATGAATCTCATTTATAATAGATATCTGTTTGAAAATGGAACTATAATAAAATATTATACGCTTAATGATCTAAAAAATAAAATTTTTTTCATAAATTTTCAATTATATCAAACCTTCTAATTGAATCAAGTGTATCCTAATTTAGTTAATTGATTTTAATTATACCCAAAAGTCAAAATCAAAATTGAGTAAAATATATATTTCGAGTATATTGATCTTTATATTTTTAATTAATTCAATTAGACTAAAAATTAAATTTACAGGATAATTAAGATGATGCATTTACTTTTTATTTGATTTAATCTTTTTTGCTTAATTAAATTTAATATATACGTTGTATGCTGAATCTTAATTTTGTATTTAAATTTTAACATTTAAATTTATAATTCATAAAACCTCTCATTTTTTATTTTTACTGAAAATTTTCTCACAATTTATCTTAAAAATTAAATTTTGTATTTTAAATAATAAAATATTTAAACTAATTAAAATAAAACTTCTAATAAATATTAAAAAATCAATTGCATAATATGTACATGAACATTTTCAAAAAAAATATCCTTAAAATAGAAATATAGGATTTATTAATTAAATATATAAAAATAAACTTTTATAATCTAAAAATATGAAATTCATTATAATATGATTATTTATTATCTAAAATAAAAATAAAAATTCATTTTTTTTTTATGAAAAATATTTAAATTGACTAAAACACAAAAAGTATTATCTTTGCTGTAGCCATTGCTTTACCTGTTGAAGGATCTAAAATACAGTTGCTGGAATTTCTGGAGTGCTTGGTGGATCATTCATGCTTGTGTTGTTGGTGTCCATTGGGCTATTCTTGAGATTTATGGTGTTGTTTTACGGATTGTGGGCTGGAGAAAGGCCTTAGTTACAATTGAGATAATGTCAGATTTTAATAATGAATTAAGATCTTTTATTTAAAAAAAAAAAGTATGAATTAAGATCATAGAATTATGTGTTCTCATGAATTTGGGCAAGGATTTTAGGATTATAGTTCATTTTGATATCTCATTCTGTTATGTCCAATAGGATCATATTTTGCTTTATTAGAAGTTAGCTAGTTATCGCTATTGCCATGCAAGAATCTGGATCGAAGATCCTTAATAGTAACATGAAAATATGGCACAGGTTGATATTCGAAAAATAAGTCTATGAAGGAGGTATGTGGGACTTGGAGGAGGTGAGTGATAGCTTGAATGGAAATGGACAACATGATAACTATGCCGCGCTGATTGTTGGTGATGTTCTAGAAATAGCAGCACATGCAAGAGTTAGTAATTTCTTGTTTGTGAAAAGGGAAGCTAATGTAGTTGCTCATTATTAGGCACGTTTTATTAATTGAAATTATTGATTCTAGCCATTGATCATAAAACTATTTAGTCTGAGTGACTATTTCTCAATTTTTCCACTTAATAATAACATCATTTTATCTACATGTTTCCAAAATAAATATAGTTTTATTTATCGTAATCTTATACGTTCATAAATTTATACTAGGTCATTCATAATTTTTAAAAAATAAAAAAATATTTTTTTGATTGTTAAATAAATTTTTAAATATCTTTAATAATTTATATTGAATCAAATGGATCGATGAGCAAATTGAATCGAGGTTAAGTTATTTGCTGCTAACAAATTCGCACAACTTCCACACATAAAAGCAGCACCAGTATTTATATTTATTTAAATTTGATAAAATCATTATCATTTGTAATTTTTATTTTCACAGTATACAGATGTAAGAAAACCATGTCAAATTCGATCCTCACGTACAATAATTTGACTACTTTCGCCATTGATATTGAAGCACATAATCACCTTTATCCTTAGTATAGAGGTACAAGCCAGCACGATCCACACGCCAAGAGCACTTGTCACCGCACCTTGATGCATCTCTAGGCTCATT
>CATIWR010074787.1:0-17049 GCA_949677035.1 Omphalea diandra | reverse complement strand
TGAATTTTAGACTTTTCCAAATGGATGTTAAGAGTGCATTTTTAAATGGCATCATTGAGGAGGAAGTTTATGTTGAACAACCTCCCGATTTTGAATCACATTATTTTCCTAATCATGTTTTTAAACTAAACAAAGCCTTATATGGTTTAAAACAAGCTCTAAGAGCTTGGTATGAAAGGCTTAGTTTGTTTCTTTTATAAAATGATTTTGAGAAAGGAAAGTTTGATAGTACACTATTTGTGAAAAAACACAAGCATGACATGTTAATTGTCCAAATCTATGTTGATGATATTATCTTTAGTGCTACTAATGAATCTCTTTGTGAGGAATTTGCTAAGTGTATGACTAGAAAATTTGAAATGAGCATGATGGGAGAGCTCAAATTCTTTCTTGGTCTACAAATCAAGCAATTCAAAGAAGGGATCTTCATTAACCAAGCCAAATATACAAAGGAAATTATAAAGAAATTCGACATGGAATGATGCAAGGTAGCAAAACTCCAATGAGTGTACCATCAAGATAGACAAGGATGAATCGGGTACGGTAGTAGATGAAAAGAGATATCAAGGTATGATCGGATCTCTGCTTTATCTTACTGCTTCTAGACCAGATATAATGTTTAGTGTTTGTATGTATGCTAGGTTTCAATCTTCACCTAGGGAATCTCATTTGAATGTTGTAAAGAGAATTTTCAAATATTTGCTTGGCACTATTCACTTAGGACTTTGGTATCCTAGGAACTCTTCCTTTAGCCTAGTAGGGTATTCGGATGCGGATTATGCAGGTAGTCTTTTAGATAGAAAAAGCACTTTTGGGACTTGCCAATTCATAAGAGAACATCTAGTCTCTTGGTTTAGTAAAAAGCAAGTATCGGTTGCCTTGTCCATTGCGGAAGTCGAGTATGTGGCAGCGGTTTGTTGTTGCACTCAAGTTCTTTGGATGAAATAGTAATTAAAGGACTTTGGTAAAGTAATTGGTCACATTCCTATAAAATGTGATAATACTAGTGCTATTAATCTTTCAAAAAATCCCATCCAACATTTTAGAAGTAAGCATTTGGATATTAAGCATCACTTTCTTAGAGATCATGTGCAAAAAGGTGATGTTGTGTTAGAATTCATTGACACTAATCATCAACTTACAGATATTTTCACTAAACCTCTAAATGAAGAGAGGATGCACTTCATTAAGAGAGAATTGGGAATGCTTGATGGAAGCTCCCTCGAGTGAAAATTCTTGTTTGATCTTGTGTGATATGTTTGATTGATGATTGATAGGGAAGGTTTTATTATTTGTTTCTAGGGGATGACATGTTTTTTCAAAATTTTCATTCTTATCTTTGATAACTCACAATTCTCGGTCGCTATTCATGCTTCACGGTCGCGAATTACAAGTCAACTTTACTGGCTATTAAATATCAATTCGTGGTCGCAAAAATCACTATCCATCTCGAATTTTATTAGAATTTCAAAATTCTGACCGTTGCAGCGTGCATTCTCGAGGAAAATTTGTCCGTTACTCATATTTTTCGGAATTCGCGGTCTCAATTGAGGAAATCACAGACGCGAATTATAGTAACCGACTTACATTTATGAGATTTGATTGCCAACCATTGCCAACCCTTCACTTAATCAATTTCTAGCCATTTGTTACCGTTTTCACACCCCTTGAAGCCTATAAATACCCCCTTAAATAGTGATTTCATCACAATTTCAATTTACAAACCTCCAAATCTCCTAATCTCTCAAATCTTCCCTCTATTTCTCAAGCATTCTTTATGGCACCAAAGAAAGCATCCAGAGCAGACAAAGGCAAGGGAATAGCACAACCCTCTACTCCTCTTTCTCTCCTCAATATGAAGGGAGTCACTCGCGAAGAAAAGGAGAGGTACAAAGCCAATCTCTTCAAAACCATCCTCCCTAATAAGATTCCATCTTCATTTCTGCTCGAGTCCCTTGGTCTTGCCAACGGAATCCGAGCATTCCTGTCCAACCTTGACTTTATGTTTCGCGCGGAACCCAGATACAAGGAGATAGTTCGAGAGTTTATATGCACAGTTCAATTAAGCCGTAAAATGGAGTCTCCAGTGGGGTAGGACGGTATGATGTTCTGAGCCTTTGATGATCCCTACTTCATCACTTTTAAGCAGTTGTCCAGCCTATTTACTCTTTAAATCGGTGAGCACATTCCTTTTGTCATTGCTGCTGTCGATGTAATTTATTCAGAATTTTAGGTTGAGATCTCTATAGAGGCTAAGCACGACCCACGGTCTTTCTTGGCAAAGCATATCAAGACCTTACCATTCTGAATTCTCTACCAAATAATCACGTTCTCCATCAATGCAAGGGGCAATGGGAACAAAAAAGTCTTATAGAAGGATCTTGCGTTCCTCTTCTGCCTAGTAAAGAACAAGCCTATTCAGACGGACAGGTATCTAGTGCATCAATTGATTCACATGAGCACTAAGTTGAAGGGTCAATTCTTGCTTCCATCGTATGTCATTGCTATCTACCGCTTTGTGGGTGCTCTAAACGAGGAAAAGGAAAAACTTCTCACCAAAAAATATCTGCCATCAAAGAACTATTTGGATCTCACCTACCTTGTCAATGCCAAGGCAACACATCCTAACTCCTATGCCTATCTGCTTGGAGCTTATGGTGCATAGCAAATGGAGAGCTCTCACGCATCTAAGAGCAAGTGCCTACACCTTAAAGAGGTTCTTTCTTCGGCCCCTTCTGCTCCTTCTCCACCAAAGCCAAAGGCAAAACTATCCCTCTCCACCATCAATAACAAGCTTGATAAGCTTATGTGAATGATGAAGAGATGATCTCTATTCCTCTCCCACCTCTACAGCGACATGGTGGATCTTCGAGAAAAGCTTAGAATTCCTCCCTGCCACCTCCCCAACTTTACGGAATTTAATGATACACAAGATGGGGATGAAGGTGTGGAAGATGGAGATGAGGTTGAAGGTGGCCTCCAAGAGCCAACGGATGACTCGTATGGATATGACAGTGATTCTCTAGTTTTTTAGTTTTTAGGTTTCTCTTAGTACTTTGTTTTGTCTTTGTTTACCTTTTGTAATCAAACTTGTGATCTCACATTTAGTATATCTATAAAAGTTTGTTCTTTTTGCATCTCTTTGTGTTAAGCAATTACTTTTATCCTTATGATCAATGTTTGTTCCTTATATACTTTTGCTTCTTGTTCCTACTTATGCTTAAATTCCCCTTTAATTATCTTTCATCTTATCTAACCTTTTTGATCTTACTAAAGGGGGAGAAATAAGATAAATCTAAAGGAGAGATAATTATTTAAGGGGGAGTGAGTGCATGAGTGCATAAATTGAGGGGGAGCAACTATTAAGGAGTAACTTAACTTCACACTTAGAAATCTTTGCTAAGCTATGATTCAATTTTACTTTTTTGCACTTATTTTTCACTTTAGATCAATCTAGGTTGTCAAAATCAAAAAGGGGGAGATTGTTAGACTAGGATGGTAAATCCTAAGTCTAGAACCTCTTTTGATCTTGACAAAGAAGATTGATCATCACTAATATTTCAAATAAATGTTGATTTTGCAAAAATAAATAAATCTCTCAAGAAGAAATGAAAGGAGTTGATAAACTCCAAAGTGACATGACTATCATGACCGCAATCTAGGATTCATGATCACGACTCATGAATAAGACATGCTGAAATTCAAGTAGGTGAAATCACGAAGCCATTCTCGGCCGTGACCTATGGAAAAGAAGAAGCCCAAAATGTGACAGATGAATTCGCGGTGAATGTCACGGCCTAGTCGCTACCGCGAATTTCAAAGTGACTCAAGAGGGAAGTAAGTCCACAACCACAGCTTGACAAGTGTCTTAGAAGACTGTTGGAAATCAAATTTCACGGAGGCATCTTATTGGTAGCAACTGTGAATCCTAAGGAAGAAAGATGACCATTTCGACAGACAGATTCACATCCACTGTCTCATCCTGTACAAGAAAACTCGTGATCGCAAATTTTAAAAGTAGGTAAAAGACAACGACCATATTTTCCTGGTGAACTAATTAGAAGCTGCCACATGGACTAGCAGTTAGACACAAACGAGGTTTCCCTTACAGAATTTGGATTTCGCGACCATAAAATGACAGTAGCAACCGTGATTTCATCATGGCAAGCATTTAATGTAGAATCTATCTAACATGTCTCAAAGATTTGATGAGCTATGATCTGCAACGTGTCTTTGGTGAAGTCTGGCTATTAATACACCACCAAACAACCATGAATAAGGTTGCTAAGGAATTTATTACAAGTGATTAAAGCTTTCAATCTTTGCTACACATTTTCTTCAATTTTCTTTATATTATAAGTGTTAGGTGTGAGCATTAAACATCAAGTTGTAAGGTTGTAGTGTTAGCCTGTAAAAACACTTCAAGAAAGGTTTAAGTGTGAGCCTAGTGAAACACTTAAGTGAGGTTGTGTGTTAGCCTAAAAACACATTATTGTAAGGTTATGTGTGAGCCATCAAAACAAAAGTTGTACAAGTTGGGTGTGAGTTTGAAAACACCTTGAGTTAGTGAAATACCCAATTGATAGATTGGAGAGTGGACGTAGGGTCAATTATACCCAAACCACTATAAATCGTTGCCTCATCTCTACTCATTCTTCTTCCCCTCTTCTTTGTCTTTTAATTTTTTATACACCAATCAACCCCCCTTCTTGGTGCCAAGGGACAACATCACTATATCTTAAATACTAAGGATAATCTCAAGAAAGTTGATTTAAAAACTAATGAAGGTATTTTCTTAGGTTACTCCACCACTAGCAAAACATATATGGTTTTTAATATGAGTTTAATGGTGGTTGAAGAGTTTATGAATATTGTGTTTGATGAATCTAATAAGTTTGATCTTAGAAAATGTTCTTTTATTGATGATCTTATAGGTGACTTTGAGAAATTGGATTTGGAGCATACTACAAGAGAAAAGAATGAGGATCATGATAAGAGAAAATCATCAAGAGAAGATATGGAATGCCAACATCAACAAGTGCAGCCACCCAACCAATATCTTCCTAAGGATTGGAGATTTTCCAAGCATCACCCCAAAGACCTAATCATTGGTAAAACTTTAAAGGGTGTAAGTACTAGATCTCAACTCAATTCTTTAGATAGTAATCTTGCTTTTGTTTCTTAATTTGAGCCGAAATCTATTGATAAAGCTCTTAATGATGAAAGTTGGGTGATCGTTATGTCAGAGAAATTTAACCAATTTGAGAGAAATAATGTGTGGGAATTTGTTCCTAGGCCTAAGGAACACCTATTGTTGGTTATAAATGGGTGTTTAGGAATAAGTTAGATGAGCAATGATTCATCACTAGGAATAAGGCTAGATTAGTTGCTAAGGGTTACAACCAAGAGGAAGGAATTGACTATGATGGAACCTATGCCCCTGTAGCAAGGTTAGAGGCCATTAGGATTCTTTTGGCATATGCATATCACATGAATTTCAAACAATTTTAAATGGATGTCAAAAGTGTTTTTCTAAATGGTGTCATTAAAGAGGAAGTTCATGTTGAACAACCTCCTAGTTTTTAATCACATAGTTTTCCACATTATGTTTTTAAATTAAATAGAGCCTTGTATGGTTTGAAACACACTCCAAGAGCTTAGTATGAAAGGCTTAGTTCTTTTCTTTTGTAAAATGATTTTAAAAAGGGAAGGTTGACACAACTTTGTTGTCAAAAGGCATAATCATGATACACTAATAATATAAATTTATGTTGATGATATCATTTTTTGTGCTACTAATGAATCTCTATGCAAGGATTTTGCTAAGTGTATGACTAGAGAATTTGAGATGAGTATGACAGGTGAGCTCAAGTTTTTCCTTGGTCTACAAATCAAGCAAACCAAAGAAGGGATCTTCATCAACCAAGCCAAATATACAAAGGACATTCTCAAGAAATTTGGCATGAAAGGTTGTAAAGTAGCAAAAACACCAATAAATGCTATCATCAAATTGGATAAGGATAAATAGGGTAAGTCAGTTGCTGAGAAGAGATATTGGTTCTCTACTTTATCTTACCGCTTCTAGACCTGATATAATGTTTAGTGTATAATTGTGTACTAGATTTTAATCTTATCCCAAAGAATCTCATTTAAATGCTATTAAAAGGACTTTCGAATATTTACATGGCTCATTGCATCTAGGTTTATGATATCCTAGAGATTCTTCTTTTAGCCTCATAGGTTGTTCGGATGCGGATTATGCTTTAGTCTTCTAGATAGAAAGAACACTTCTAGGACTTGCCAATTCATAGAAGAGTGTTTAGTATTTGGTTTAGTAAGAAGCATATTTTGGTTGTCTTATCCACTGCTGAAGCTGAATATGTAGCTACGGATTATTTTTGCACCCAAGTCCTTTGGATGAAATAACAATTAAAGGATTATGCCAAAGTTGTTGATCACATTTCCATCAAATGTGACAACACTAGTGCAATAAATCTTTTCAAAAATCCCATCCAACACTCTATGAGCAAACATATAAACATTAGACATCATTTCCTTAGAGATCATATCCAAAATAATAATATAGTATTAGAATTTATAAACAATGATCATCAACTTGCAGACATTTTCACGAAACCTCTAAATGAGGAAAAGATGAACTTCATTAAGAGAGAGTTGGGAATGCTTGAAGGAAGCTCCCTGAAGTGAAAAATTAGATCTTTTAAAATCCTATTTGTGTCATGCATTATTCATACTTCATTGATTGTTATGAATGTTATATGTGATATTTATCTCTTTGGATGTCTTAATTATATGTGCAATTATGGCTCTCTATGCCATTTTACATAAATTAGAGATCAATATATTAAGTGGATCACAGCTTAGAAAGTCAAGTCTTATCCTTTCATAGTTATCTTTTCTGACTTGTAATTCTTAGTTGTTATTCATTGATTCACAGTTGTGAATTACAGATACTCATCTTTTGGTTGTCAACCATCAATTTGCGATCACGACTTTCATTCCCCATCGCGAATTTGTTCAAATTTTAAATGTTTGACCATTGAACGTGTCATTTTCTGATGATTTTTTATTTGTTATGCACATATGCAGAATTAGCAGTCGCAACTTGCAGGTAGCGATTGTAAATTTTAGTAACTGCCATGCATTTAAGTGATTTGATTGTCAACCGATGACACTTTTTCATTTAATGCATTTTTTTTTATCATTAATGGCTGTTTTCACCCCCTTTTTCGACCTATATAAACCTATAAAACAATGTTTCTATTCATTCATAATAAAAATCTTCATCTCTCTTCTTCCTTGCTCTCAAACATCATCTGCCCTCATTCACAAATGGCCTCCAAGAAAGCCTCAAGAGTAGAAAAGGGAAAGGTAGTAGCATAACCTTCTAGACCACCAGCTCTACACATGATGAAAGGGATCACAAAAGAGGAAAAAGATCGGTACAAGGCAAACACCTCTAAGATCATCCTACCGAACAAAATCCCTTCCACTTTCCTTCTTAAGTCACTAGGCATCAAAGATGAGATCCATGCATTTCTCTCAAATCTAGGAAAGAATGAATTTATTTTTCGTGAACAGCCCAGATATGAAGAGATAGTGTGAGAATTTATGTGCACCATGACTTTAAGTTGAAGAGCGAAATCTTTTACCAACCAATATAGGTTAGTATTTTGTGCCTTTGGGACCCTTTTTTCATTACCTTTGAGCAACTTTCTAATATGTCTAATCTTTAAGTCAAGGATGACATTTCGTTCATCATCTCCACTCTTGATGTCATCTATTTTGAGTTTTGGTCTGAAATTTCCATCGAGGCCAAACATGACCCCAAGACCTTCTTAACCAAATACATTCAAACCCTACCCTTTTGGCTACTTGATCGTATCATCACCTTCTCTGTTAACACAAGAGGGGATGGTAACAAAAAAGTATCCCAAAAGGATCTTGCTTTCTTTTTTTACCTTACAAAAAAAAAAAAATACAAATTGGTCGCTATCTTGTGGATCAATTGATCCATATGAGCATAAAGCCCAAGAGTCAGTTTCTTCTTCCTTCCCATGTCATTGCCATTTACCAATACGTCAGTGCTCTTAATGAGGAAAATGAAAAATTCCTCACTAAGAAGCTTCACCCTTCACAAAAATTTCTAGACCTACCCTACCTCATCAATATAAAAGCCATTCACTCTGATTCTTATACATACACTTTGGGTGTTTTTGGAGCCAAAAAACTAAAGACTCCCAAGCTTCTAAAAGAAAAAGGTTTGTCATTGAAAAGGGAGCCCAAACTATTCCACCTCCCCAACCAAAACCCAAAGCCAAAAATCACTCTTGCCTCTATCAACTGGAAATTGGACAAGATGATGAGGATACTTAAGAGACGATTTATACTCCTCTCCAACCTACACAGTCATTTGGTGGACTTACAAGAGAAAGTAGGTGTTCTTCCCTACCATCTTCCAGACCTTGAACACACTATAAGAGGAGGCCAACCAAGAGGTTGAAGAGCGTGATGAAGCTGAAGGTGGAGGAGAAAATGAAAACTTGGACAATTCTGGAGACTATGACAGTTCTCTTATGTTTTAGTTTGTCTTTAGGGTTTCTTTTTTTGTTTTTCTTTTTCAACCCTTGATGTAAAACTGTTGATCCCACAGATTATTAAATAAATAAAAGTGTTTATTTTTTTAATTCCTTGTCTCAAATGTTATGTGATTGCAACTTATATGTTATCTTTGTTGTTTTGCTCTTTATGATTACTCTATCTCAATTTATGCACCTTTTTTACTTTTTAATATTTACCCTCTTTTTTATCTTACCAAAGGGTAAAGTTGAGAGAAAATTAGTAATGTGCATAAGAAAAGCATAAGTTGAGGGGAAGCAAGTTCAAACATAGAATACTTAGAATTATTTGATCATTGACTAAAATCCTTGATTATTCTTTGATTAACTGATCATTGACCATCCTAACTTCCCAACTCATGCATTTGATTTTCTTTAAGATCGATCTAAGTTTTCAAAATAAAAAAAAGGGGAAATTATTGGATTAAGTTGGTCAAACCTAAGTCATAAACCTCTTTTGATCTTAACAATAAAGATTGATAAGTTCTAATGCTTTGTTCAAGTGTTCTTTTGCAGTCTATAAGTTGTTTTATCATTGAAAGTTGGATGAAAATCAAAATCTTCATCTTTAAGAAGAACATCCAAATTTGCGGTTAGTACCTCTAAATCACGATCGCAACCTTGCTATAAGGATCGATGGAGTTAGGCCAGAGAAATTCGCAGCAATGACTCAGCCGAAGGAAGCTTGGTTGATTGACAGAGGAATTCGTGGTGGCGTTCGCATCAGAGGTCGCGACCTTGAATTTCATAGTAATAAAAGAGAGAACCAAAGCCATAGCCACAACACGCCAAGTATCCAAGACAACTGTTAGAAATCAAAAATCGCAAGGGTGAAGTATTTGTTGCTACCATGATTCAAGAAGGTGTTGTCTCATCACCAAATAGAAGAATTCACGATCTCAGTCGCGTGTAAGAAAAAGTTAACTCGCAATTGTGACTTTTGATTAATTGGTTGAACACAATGACTATATTTCTTGGACAAGCAATGGGTGAAGGACACATGGACTGGCTGTTAGACACAGAACGAGGTTCTCTACAGCGATTTTCAGCTCCTTGTGCAAATTGGAAATTCGCGTCCTCGACTTCTGTTTGACAAGTATTTAATGCAAAATTTGTCTTGCAGAAGTTGGAGATTTTGGGATAGTTTATGAGTAACGTCTCTTTGGTGGGTGTTAACTATAAATACCCCACCAAACTGATATAAAATGTAAGAGAATTTCAGTAATTGTAACAAAACTCTTGCAAATTTGCTACTAATTCTTCTTACTCTTCTTTATGTGTTGTTGATTGTTAGGTGTGAGCAATAAATATTTTTATAAGTAGGTTAACAGTTAGCCTAGCATTCAAAACTCTTGTAAGCAATTAAAGTGTGAGTCTATTCAAAACACTTGTGTGAGCCTAAAAAATACAAGTTGTAAAGGTTTTATGTAAGCCATAAAATATAATTCTATAAGTTAGGTGTGCGCTAGAAAACAACAATTTAGTTGAGTAAAATATCCAATTGTGAAGAATTGGAAGGTGAACGTAAGGTTTGTTAACACCCGAACCACTATAAACTTCTTGTGTTGATTTTTCTTTTCTCCTTCTTAACTTTCTAAACACGTTAACCTTCCTAATCTCCCACCAATTCAATCCCCTTTCTTAGTGCACTAGGTCAACAATATACAGAGAGAGAGTTAAAAGTTTATATATTAAAAATATAAAATAGATATAAACTTGATATAATGTTTAGTTTTCGTCATTTATTAACATAGACTTTTGAATTGAATACAAGATTGCTCATAGATTTAAATATGAAATTATCCAAAAATTTAGAGTAAATGCAATACAACCTTGATTCAATTCAATTTCAAATATAGTTTGTTAGTATTAATCCAAATTTAATTTAATTTAAATTATTAAAATATATACAAATTTAAAATCAAATGCATGATTAATTTAACTTAAAACTTAAACAAAAATTCATTATTCACTCAAAAAAAAAAATTGACATCAACATGACAAATATATATATTTGTTTATAATTCAAAGTAATTACCTTTAAAAAATTTAAAATAATTTAAATTCATAAAAATAATTTAACTCGGGTCATCTATGCAAGTGTTTGAACTATACCATCAACATTTTTACACATTTATATACTAATTTAATCTATTAATGAAAAAAAAAAAAAAAAACTTCTTGCAGATCAAAACAACTTAAAGCATTTTGAATATGTATACAAATTTCTCAAATTTTATTGTTCCATAAGAATAAATAATATGTTATTATGATATGTAGAAATTTATTTTAAATTAGACAATAATTACTACTATTATTGTAATTAAATAATAACTTATTTCATTACAAAAACTTAATTTTAAAAAATATCATATATTTATCTTAACTTTTTTTTTTTGAAAGAATAATTATCTTAAGTTAGGCCTGAGTTTTGTACAACTTTAGTTATACATCACCAAATAAAAATTATATATAAAGTTATTGGATTAATATCTATATTTATGGTGGTACAACAGAAGATAATAGCTAGATATTTTGGTTAGCATTATTTTAGAGCACAACTTTAGTTATACAACACGAAATAAAAATTATATATAAAAGTTATTGGATTAATATATATATATATATATATATATATATATATATATTGTGAAATAGCGGAAGATAACAACTAGATATTTGATTAGGTTTGTTTTAGCATAAAAAAATCATTAATTTCAAATCAAGTTATGATAATCTTTTTAAATTTGAAAGATTAACTAAATAACATCTTTGGCTGTGGCGAGCAAAAGAAACAAAAAGCACGAATCACTTCCACTTAAAATGTTTTTTTCAAGTACTAAAAGAAATTCAAATGAAAAAGTTCCATAAAAAAATCATTTCGAAGGAAGTGAAATTTTGCTGGTAGTGGGGCGCAAAGTTGAAAGTTGAAAAAGGGTAAAAGCAGAGAAAAGAACCGCACGAGGGGTCAATCCGAAAAACTGGGCGAAGTGAGACTGTGAAAGCGAGCGATGAGCGAGTGCGGGCTGTGAGGTGCATACGATATCACTCTGTTCAATGGATTCTCCTTGTCGACTTATGTTAGCACCGCCTTTCTTTTTCTTCTCTCACTGACACATTTTTTCATTTTCTCGTTCTTGTAGCGCGATATTTTGCAACATAATACAGAAATTATTATTATTAGGGAAAACTTAGTGGCAAAAATATAGTGATATTACGCTGATATATATGTTACATAACTTTATAAATAAAACAATAAAATGGTACTAACTCAAGATATTTATGTAAATTGTATTTGAGGTGTTAACTTTCATTTCATATTAATTATATTGTAATGACTTATACATGTCCATTATTTATTCAATATTTTTTTGTTTATATATTAATCATAAATTTTAATCAAATTAATTAAAATGTAAGTGGTTTCTCCTATAAATATAAATATTAACTTAGCGCACGTGAAATATAGTTTGATAGTTGAGAGTGTACCTTATAAATGGTGAAATCTCAAGTTCAATTTTCTTCGTGGTTTAAAAGAAATCCTCTCTCTCTCTATATATATATATATATATATACACACTAATTTACTATGAGTAAGATGTCAAATTGTTTTATGCAAACCATAAAATGGGAGAGTAATTTGTGAGAAGATTATGAATCTGAAAAATAATGTTTTTCCTGTGTCAGTGGTGAAAGAATTAAAGATATGGATGGATTAGTAATTTTCTTTACAGTTCTACGTAAAACAAGTCAAAACTTACAAAATGAGGGAAAAAGAAAAGAAATTGAAGATAAAAAAGCTCAAAGCTGAGTGACCCACCTGGGGTCAACCAACACGGCAGAACAAAACTTTCAATGTGGCTTACCCCACTATTAATAATGACCGCGTTCTATTTTAAGGAACTTGTGCAAGAGAATCAACACTTGTCACTTTTCCTCGTACAAAATTTTCACTTAGTTAAGAAGTGACATTCAATTCCTAATAATCAATACTTTTTTTAATATTTTATTTTTAACATATGGGAAATAATTTTTTAAAGCTAATTTATATAGCCACAATTACTGGAAAATATCTCACCAATGACTATATTGTTGTCTCTCCTTCATCAATAACCAAACCACACGTCACAAAACACAGTCTCTCTACTTTTATTCAATCCTAATAATTTTCAATACTTCATTCTCAAAGATGCAGCACTCAATATAAGGTCTTATTCTTCAATTTTCTTTTTTTCGTTTAAAGATCTTTTTTTTTAATGTATTAATAATGATGTTAATAGTAAGGGCTATGTGGAGACATACGAACAACATGTCTTTATTTCTTTCAAAGAGCTAAATCATGTGACATAGAAATAGCAGCTCCTTTTTCTATATGTCATTTATGTTTGTATGTGTGTGGTAAGGAGATAGAGTGGTGGTGATGGTTGGTTACGTAAGGTCTGGTTAAAGAGGTTGGTGAAGGAGAATGTGTGAATCTTGGGTAGTCGGTGGCGTGAGGTGAGAGAGAAGGATGAAGATTTCAATTTTGTTTTTTGTTTTGTTTTTTTTTTTTTTTTTTGTGGGTGCAAAAATTTAAAATGTTTTAGTTTCAATTTGGGAGTGGGGAAATAAGGGAGATGGAGATTTTGGTTATGAGATAGAAAGATGAAAGAGATCCAAGTTTCTCTCATACATGGGTTTATTTTGATTTTAAAAATGTAAAAACAAATGTCATATCATCATTTTGGCAGAAAATGGACTAAAGTTTTGGTAGAAGTTAGTATTGCAAATATTTATCAAGTCATGTTATTGATAAAAATTGAAATTTAGATTAAAATTAAAAATTGATTTGAAATTTAAGATGTTTTAGGTAATTAAACCTAAAAGATCTTAAGAATTTAAATTTAATTTTTTGTCTTTTACTAATTTTTAATGTATAGAATCAAAGGTGAAGTTCCTGAGTTGGTAGTGTAATTATTATCTATGAAAATACTTAAAACCATGACTAATCAAAACTCCTGTAATTATATTAATGTTAATTTAATCATGTACAAAATATTATTTAAGTGTTACAATATGTCAAATCATATAGTACAGTGCATAACCCTGTGGCCAACAATATCCTATCTCTAAAAGCAGTGAAATGAATACATCATGTCAAATCTCCGGAAACGCATGTATATGCTAGCTTGCAAACATCAAAGGCCACTTTGCCTTTATTAAGATGTTACCTTCAAACGTGATCTTTCTGAAAGGGTAATTCATTTAATTAAGGAAGAAAAGAAACAAACAATAAAAAAATTGGAAAAAAAAAAAAAAACCCTTCTTCTGAATATTCATCATCTTGGTTTAATTTGTAGTTTCATGAATCAATTGTGATGCTTAGAAAAATTAATAAGACATACAATGTAACTCATAAATAAGGTTTGCTTTACCATTCAAAGTAAAAAGAACAGAAACAGATCAAGAACAGTTAATTAACAACTGTAATAGATCTAAACCATGAACTATTAAAGACATGAAACTTTTTTAACATATATATCATAAGCTACACTTTTCTTAATTTTACACCAAAAACCTAAAATAGGCTTCAAAATTAATCTTTCTAGGAACAAAAAAGAATTCCCAAAACTCATCCTGTCTTTCTCCCTGTGTACAGTAATAGACACACATACACATATTTTCTATGGCTAACTAGCTACAGACAGCAGATTTAGACGAAGAAGTATTAATATAATATATCTGTGTAATAATATATGTTAGGAGTCACCATACTCGTGCCAACACACTAACATAATAATACACCGCCGGAGAATGTAGAACCTTGCCCTTTGCTCCTTCACTAGCCTACTGCATCTCCTGCCGAATGATCGGCACGGGTCTCTCACATGCCTGTTACAAAAGCTTGTGTTCTCTTCCTTCATGGCCATGCTTCTTCTTAGCTTAGAGGAGAGAGATAGATACATGTGATAATATGGTTGATAAGAGAAGCTTTTCTTATTATGTTATAATGGTATAAGAAGATGTAGAGATTCTTATTGTGCATTATATAGGTATGATTTTGGAAGGGGCTTGTATTAAGTAGGTACTCTTTCAAGTTTAAAAGACAATTTTGACCTTCCAAAGTCCTTCATATGTTGACTATAATTCAAGGAGAATAAGGTCATTCAGTAGAATCTGATGCTGCCCTGGCATCAACTAAACAAGGGTCCAAAATTTTTTTTTATTTCTTTTGAATTTATCGTCAATTCTTTTATTTATTTATTTATTTATATTTTGGGTTTTATGCCGTCTTTGTTTTTTAAATGGTTTGTGGATGGCTGTTTTAGAGAATAATGAGGTTAATTATAATTAATTTAAATATTTGTTTATGATTTATTTATTCATTTTTTGAAAATTTAAAAATGGTTTAGAGATTTATTTAAGGTTTCTCCTAGATCTTTTCTTGGGTATTAATTGTTAAACAGATGACAAGCCAATGGCTTCTATTGACCAATGAGCATGACTAAGTTCACAAGTGTGTACATGTGTCCAAATCAGATTGGATTTATTTTTCAACAATATCCAATAAAATATAAAATGGATCTGATTAAATTAAAGTAATTGTGAATTAGTTGAAAAAGGTTTGATGTTAAAAGAGACTAATAATTAATAATAAATAAACTACCCTAAACAAATACAATCTTTTGATGATGCGTTCATGGTCACACGTCCTTGTATTGTTTGACCACCAACCAAATGCCACTTATTGAGCTCCTTCCAAAAAAAAAATAAAAAAAAAGTCTAATTATAAAAAAGAACACATATATTTTGATTTTTTCAATAATTTTGTGATACTTGTTATTTTTGGTAATTTTATACATTATTTTTAAAATTTTTTAATTTTATCATTGATCTAAATCTCAAGTGAAATTAAATTCCGAATTTCAAACATAAAAGACATGTTATATTAAATTTTAATTAAATAAAATATATTAAATAAAATTAAAGAATTTAAGAAATTTCTCAAAATAAATAACCTTTCCTTTTACAAATAATTTTAACCTTTTACAAATAATTTTAAGTATTCTAAAAAAAATTGATATAACATATTTTCCTTTTCATGACCAGACATATTTTTAATTTATTAATTTTTATAATTTCATGCAAATAGTTTTATATTTAATTTTGTTTAAGTTTTAGATCGATAATAGAATTACACAAATTTAAAATTAATAAAAAATTATCAAAATTAAAAAGTTTACAATAAAAAAATTATCAAAGTTTCAAATAAGTCCTTTTGTAATCAAACTACAATAATATAGTGTGTGTGTATTAGTATTGAAGATGGATATATTATTGTTGATAATATCTATTGCTCAATCTTACGCAACTTTATGGCACTAATAAATTAATCAAATGATACATCATGACTATAACACTAATTATATTAATAAAAAATTTTCGTTTAGTGCTTTTTAAAGTTAAGAATGTTTAGAATTTAAATCTCATTAATATAAAATTTTTATTTTAAAAAAAATATTTGTGAAAAATAATTTTGTTCCCTAGTAATTATTTAATCTATGACAAGAATTGATTCATATTTTTCTTATAGATTATTTAAAAAACAATGAACTTTCATTCTAAACAATAAATCAACAAAAAAAAAAAGTATATGTTTTACTGTTATTACTTTTACTTTTTTTTTTTTCAAAAAAAATTTGGTAACGAAATATGGAATTCAAATTCTTTTGTCTCCCTAAAAGGGGATGTGTATTATGCAATGTATGTTCACCCTGTATATTATCCCTTTCCAACAAACAAAAGTCTTGTGCATTATACAATAATAATAATAATAATGATAATAATAACATAAATTATATATTATATTTGTTTACATCAATATGATGTATGTGACAATATATATAACTATAAGACAATATATGTTGATTAAAAAAAAAAAGATACTATAGTAAATTAATAAACATGATATATAAAAGTGATAAATGGGTCAAGTCGGATATATTCAAGTTAAAATTTTTTGAATTGAATTAATTTTGAGTATAATTTTTTTTTTAAAAAAAAATTCAAGTTGGATCATCATATTGAGATATAGAAAAAAATTTGAGTCATTTTTTTAGATTTCAAGTTGGATCATTCGTAATTTTTATTTTAAAATAAAAAATATTATTTTAGATTTTAAAATAAAATTTAAATATTTAATAATTTAAATTTAAATTGATTCAAATTGTGTCAATTCGAATTGATATACAAATTAGGTTAGGATCAAAGCAGATTTCGCTTAAAAAATTTTAGATAGATTTAGAATGCATCAAAAACTATAACTATAACTATATATATATATATATATATATATATATATATATATATATATATATATATATATATATATATATATATATATATATATAACCGATCGCGTTTAGATATC
>CATIWR010074784.1:0-10326 GCA_949677035.1 Omphalea diandra | reverse complement strand
TTGTAACAGAGTTTAGATATAAAATGTGTTATATATATATATATATATATATATATATATATATATATATATATATATATATATATATATATATATGTATGTATGTATGTATGTATGTATATATCCCTCTATGATATGAGCTTACATCCTATAAAATATGTCAAAATAGTTTACAAGCTTTATAATGTTGGTTACTTGAAGTCATGCCCGTGGCTCGTGAACATGAAGAGATAAAGAAGAAATTGCAACTGCTGAAAAACTCTAATAGATTTGCATATACTAGTGGATCTAAAGTTGGTCTGTGTTCAGCAACAGAAAGATGTGAGGGATCACCAGGCAGCTGTTTCATATAGGAAGGACTAATGCAAGGGAAAGGACCAATCTCCAGTGTAAGCTGAGTAGAGTTGTTCAGCTTTACTGCAAGTTGAGATAAAAAGAAAGGGGAGAAGTCGATACGGTCCTCTTTTGAATCTACGGGTTCAAGAATATTGCTTGCTTATTCAGAGATAGTTATCATAGTCATCATGAGAAACATCTTGTTAATTGTGGGAACTTAACTGAACTGATGGCAAAATTTTTCTTTTGTTTATAGATAAATAGATTTCAATTAGTAGGTTTGATGACATGAAATTAGCTTTTGATGATTCTTTACTAACAGCTTTCTTAAATTAGGGCTGCTAAATGTGTAGAGCTTTCAAGGCCTCTAACATTTCTTGGTTTATTTCCCTTTTCTCTGTGTTGTAGATCCATCATGATGATATTCCTAATGGTTTTGGCTTAAGTTTAAGTAATGCTGGTGGTCTGGAATCCACTCCTCTTGAAAATCCAGTGGCTGGTAGTTCTGTTGCTGAGGGGAAACTTGCACTGTTGTGCAGACTCATGGAGGCTAATGACCCCAACCTATTGTGCCAGTCTGAGGGAGCTGACATAAATGCAGATCTTGGGCAATTAAGGCAACAGGAGATCATACATCCGATTGGGGAAGCTAGCTCAGGCTTCTCCATTGCAGCTCAATCATCAGCTGGACAATCTAAATTTTCCAAACCCGACAGTGTTAGATCAATATTAGATATCAGGGATGTGCATGGACCACTTGCTCAGCCGTCTTTAAGCATGACATTGGGAGCTCCTTCAGGAACTCCAAGTTATGTTCCATATCCTTGTGCGGTTGTTGAAGGAAGAGAGCAAAAGAAAACACCTTCTTTTCCGCTAGGGCAAAGGTCTCGCCTGATATTGCCTAAGCCCTCAAAAACTGGGGTTGTTGGGAATTCAGAAACCAAGGCTTTGGTTACTGAGTTGCGCATTGCAAGACCACCTGCTGAGGGTCGGGGAAAGAATCAGTTGCTTCCCCGTTACTGGCCGAGGATCACCGATCAAGAGTTGCAACAATTGTCTGGAGAGTATCCTTTATCTTTAAGTTAATTTTATTAGGTATTCGAGCTTGTGTGAAATGTATGCTGTTTTTTGTCAATTAATACAAAAATTTTGTTGACCTTAAGTATATTATCTACCAGTTTGAATTCCAATATTGTGCCATTGTTTGAGAAGGTTCTTAGTGCCAGTGATGCTGGTCGAATTGGTCGTTTAGTTCTTCCAAAAGCATGTGCTGAAGTAAGTTTGAGCCTTTATTACCGTTTTTTCCCCTCCTATCCTTTCTCCTTTTCCTTTGCTTTTTATATTTCTATAAACTATAAGCTGTTGCAGGCATATTTTCCTCCTATTTCTCAATCTGAAGGCCTTCCCTTAAGGATTCAAGATGTGAAGGGAAGAGAATGGACATTTCAGTTCAGATTTTGGCCCAATAACAACAGTAGGATGTATGTCTTGGAGGGTGTAACCCCTTGTATACAGTCTATGCAATTACAAGCGGGTGACACAAGTATGTGCTCTTCATTCTTGCTTAAATGTAGATATTAGTACCAATGTGCTCAAGATATGATACATAGTGGATGGTAGAATTTTAATGCTGTGCAAATGAGTGAACAATATAAATATCTCTTATTCCATTTTTCTTTTTTCTCTCTCCCTTTTATTTTGGCTCTTGAACACCTGTTAGATTATTGCTTAAATGTGAACATCAGTAACCATTTGAAGCAGGGGTATAATTGAGCCGAGTTGAGTTAATAATGCACTACTTGAAACTTGACTTTATTAGAGAACTTGAGGCTCAGAATCTGAATTGAGCTTGATCCTATTTCATTTTTCATGCTTGCCTTGAATTCTTTCCCAAGTACGCTAATGCCACTTCATCTTCTTGCTACATTATCTTCTCAATGTCCTATTTTTACTTTTTTTTGCCTCAGCGGATGCAAGTACATAGCCCATGTCATGTTTTCTCTTCCTAAATTTGTCCCTTTTTTTCTTTGTTTCAGTAACATTTAGCAGGATAGATCCTGGGGGCAAACTTGTCATGGGATTTCGCAAGGCAACAAACAACTCTTTAGACACACAGGTTGAGCATCATCAGCACATTTCTCAGACTTATCTTTTTACTTTTAGCCGCTGTTTGTCTTTTAAGTGTTGCTAACCCTGGATAAATTAACAGGATGCCCTAACATCTGCACTTCCTAATAGTGATGCCCCAGCAGAAACTTCTTTTTCTGGTATTGTCACAGTAAGTGGTTACTCTGGTCTTTTCTAAATCCTTAAAGGAAGCAAGCATCCTCACCTAAATGTCTGAACTTTTAAATTAAGCTAATGGAGATATTGGCTGGAGCAAGAGTGAGAATCATGGAGGCAGGATGAGTGGGGAGGCACTACAGCAACCAACAGCAGATAAGAAGAGGACTCGGAACATTGGACCTAAGAGTAAGAGATTGCTAATACATAGTGAAGATGCCCTGGAGCTGCGACTTACTTGGGAGGAAGCACAGGACTTGCTTCGTCCACCCCCAAATGTCAACCCTATCATTGTCACTATTGAAGATCATGAATTTGAAGAATATGATGTAAGTTTCTCATGTTTAATATTGTAGTTTGTTTATCTAATGCCGACTATATATGGAGTGACGATTTAATGGATTCAGAAAGGTAAATTGCATTAGTGTTCTTTTGTCCTTGGAATCCACTTTGATAATTGAATTTCAGTATGTTCCAGATAGGCTAAGGTTCTTTTAGTGTGTCAATGTGGTACTTTCCGTTAGGTCCTTTTTAGAATGTCTGTATCAGAGATGAGACATTCTTTTGAAGTCCCATAGAGGGTCAAAGCACATTTTACCCATGCAAATGTTAGTTATTCCTGTTACCTACTTGTTTCATTGCACAAGTCCAGAATGAAGACTTTTTATTACTGTACCTTTTATTACTTTACTTTTTGAGGAAACACTGAACTAAAAAAAAAGGTGAGGAAAGAAGACAAAAAAAGGAAGGAAAAGCATGAGTCATCAGACTCCAAATTCATAAATTTTGATGAAAGGAGAATGGGAGAGGGGTTGCATCATGAAACTTAATGACTATCCAAATATCTCAATCTGCTTTAGTGCAGTATTGAAACTCCCATTCTCTCAAAAAACAACTCAACCATAATGTGAATTCATGGAGAATTGGCTTTTGGACTTCATGGCTGCATTAGTAACAAGAAAAAAAGGTCAGCCAAAGGGAGCTTGATATATGTTTTACATTGGTGCTTTCTTGACTTCTCATCTATATTGCAATCAAAGACACAACACTCAATCTCCTTGTCAACTCATCTTTGCTCAATATCTTGCACTGTCCTTGACAAGTGTCCTCCCATCCTCTCTCTCTCTCACACACACGTGCATGAGCACAAACACAAAACATAGCAAGCAGCATAATGCTGCCAAAACTTCTATGACATGATGCCTGGACACTTGCGGCAAAGACTTTTCCTTTTTTCTTCGATAGTATTAAGTTGGATAACACCCTCCACCCCCGCCAAAAAAAAAAAAAAAAAAAAAAAAAAAGCTGGATTGGGTTAAGCTTAGATTTTCAGTAGGCAGCCATGTAGTTTACAGAAGCTTCTTATTTGTGTTCCTTAAGAAGACTTGATGGGAAGAGCCACATTGACACACTTTCCAGTATTCCAAGAAATGAAGTTTCATGGATGTAGACCTAGGTAACAAGTTTAGTAACTCCTTTTGCAATTCGTCCATATTGTAACAATACATATTAAGTTCTACCTCTTTTTTTTGGTTAAATGTGTGATCGATGTTGATTCTGTCATTTAGGAGCCTCCAGTTTTTGGCAAGAGGACCATATTTGCTGATCGACCATCTGGGTAAGGAATCATCTACTCATTTTATCTATGAAGCACTGACAATCCTTCAATGAAGGTATGCAGTGTTGGTCACATCAAACAATGGTGTATCCACTAAAAATGGAAAAAGGAGAAATGTCTGGCATGCGTATCTGACACTTCTTTTGTGTGATGGACACAGAGGCACACATTAAACACTATACACACACACACATTAATAAATTAAAAAAAATGTGAATCTTTTTGGTGATTAGTAAGAATTGTTTTTATTAATTCTATTATGAATTATTAAATAATGTTTGATGATTCCTTTAGTAATTTTGATGTTAAACATTATATTATCTATTACAGGTGAAATTATTGTTCTTTATGAATGGAAAACATGCCTGGTGTATCATGTTTTGATTTTCTAAAAATTGTTGTATCTGGTGTCTGTTGTTTTGTGTCCAAGTCAAAAGGAGGGGATGGCAGTCCTTTTTTCGTAAGTGTTGACAGGGATATATAAGAGTTCTTTTACCTGAGATTTGTCAATATGTTATTTCCACAACATCTACAGACGCGCATCGTTTAACACAATTTTGGAGGAAGTTCTTGTTTGTTTTGAATGGAAAGTCGCAAAGGCATGGTACTGTGCTACAATTCTTGCTATTGATGAAAGCCAAGGCCTCGTAGTATGCTCGTTACCTGTTTCTTTTAACCTTTAGTATAAGACAAAGAAAGATCTAGTGGCTTTTTTTTTTTTTTTTTACCTCTCTTTTTCTACACTTCCTCTTTTTTCCCCTTTTTACAGCCCTTTCCTAATCAAGATTGTCATCATATGATTATCATCATTTTCATCATTGTCGTCTTCGTCATCAGAATTAGCGTTACAAGCCTCCACTAGGGTAATATTACTGTAGTTGTGGATCTGGATGGAAATGTGCATTTAGTGAAGTTGTAAATATGACTTATATGGGTGATGATTTTATTGAGCCTTTGTCCAGGGGACAGGAGCAATGGGCTCAATGTGATGATTGCTCCAAATGGCGAAGATTGCCAGAAGATGCTCTTCTTCCTCCAAAGTGGACGTGTTCAGACAATATTTGGGATTCAAGCAGGTTTTATTTTTATTAATTTTGGCATTATATTGAATATTTCATATGAAAATCTCTTATGAATTGTGGATGACTTCAATTTGTTTTCTCGTCTACAATGTGTTTCCAGGTGCTCATGTTCTGCCCTGGAGGAGTTGAGCCCAAAGGATTTGGATAATCTTCTCAAAGTGAGCAAAGGTGTGATTGAGCCTTTGTGCCTTGAGCTTCTAAATGTGCATCAAGTTAGTGAATGATTGTCTCATGGCATGGAAAGGCATAATGTGTGGAAAGGCATAATGTGTCGGGGCTTTTTATATTGTTCAATTTATAGAAAAACACGAGTTCTATGACCTCTGTAGTTTTTATTTTTTTTAAAAAAATAATGTTAAGATCTTGGGAATTGAATGGTCATGGTGGTAGCTTTATTAAAATTTTCATTAGGGTTGTATGATTATTGTTGTTGATCAATCTAACATGGCCCCTTGATTTTGTTCTCCCTTTTGCTAGATTTTAAAAAGCGAAGGATCATAGAGAGACGTAAGCCATCCCTTGAATGTGAGCCTTCTGGCTTAGATGCTCTGGCAAGTGCTGCAGTTTTAGGAGACAGTATAGGCGACTCAGTTGAGGCATCAGTTGGAGCCACTACTACAAAGCATCCCCGGCACCGCCCTGGTTGTACTTGCATAGTGTGCATTCAGCCACCTAGTGGTAAGGGCAAACATAAACCCACTTGTACATGCAATGTGTGCATGACTGTAAAGCGACGCTTTAAAACCCTCATGCAACGTAAAAAGAAACGTCAATCAGAACGTGAAGCGGAAATTTCTAAGAAAGACAACAATGGCCACAATGATGAATCTGAAATGATTGGCACATTGATTCATGTAGAGATGCCCATAAATAACTCAGAGACTGAAGTAAGTGAAAAAACAAAGCAAACTGAGGTGGCTGAAACCAGTGCTGGACAAATAGACCTAAATTGTCATCCTAATCGTGATGAAATGCAGTTGGACATGCCGGGAATGAGCATGATGAACCTCACTGATGCAGCCAATATGCCATTTGACAATTATGTTAAGCAAAATGGGCTTGCAAGCTTGATGTGCGAGCAACAGGCTGGCCTGGGCTCCTATTTGCAATCACAAACTAATGGGGAGAGTTCGAGACGGCTGTCTGATGAAGCATTTCTTCTGGCATCTATTGGCTGGAATCGTGAGACTAGAAATGATTGAGCATACTGTTGGAATTTATACTGAATTGACTGATCGTGTTTCAGAAAGATTTCTATTCCCTCTCTCTCTCTCTCTCTCACAGAAGTGTAATTTTGCCTTTTCACTTATTCCTCTCCAATGGGGTGGTGGTGCTATACCTCATATCCCACTAGGCAAAATGTAATATTATTGTAGTCATCAATTTCCGATGAGAAAATTACTAAAAATTTTCAGAATAAGGTGTGTTTTTAAATTTCAACTTAAATTTATATTAATATATGTATTTTATATTTGCTTATAATATAATATTATCTTTTAGTTGTATTTTTCAATTTTAGTTATTCTTTATCAGAATAATATTTTTAGGTTATTTAGATAATATAAAAAATTAGATTTTTTTTATATTTTTATTAAAATAATTTTAAATTATAAAAACTGATTTTGCACTTTCAAAAATTTAAGGAAAAATTAAAAGTAACTAAATTTTCAATCTAAAATTTCTTTTAACTAAATTTTTTCAATCTAAAATTTCTTTATCCTTTTCCTCAATATAAATAAAATAACATTTCTCTCAATTTACTAAGAATCAATTTATAGGTTTTTACTCTAATTATTTATTAAATATTTAATATTTAACTACTCTTAATAATTAATTCAAATAATCTAATTAATATATACCATTACTTTTATAATCAATCTAAAATTGTTGATTGAATTGAGATTTATTTATAGTGTTTAAATTAATTATTGAGCATGATTAGATATTATATATTTGATAAATGATGAGAATAATAAATTCTATTATGGTTGTTAGTAAATTAGAAAAATAATATATTATTTGAATTGAGGAGAAGTGAAATTTTTTAGATTGAAAATTTTGATTTTGATTTTGTTCTTAAATTTCTTGAAAATATAAATTTAATTTTATTGTTTTAAAATTATAAATTATTTTTATTAACAAAAAATGAAAAATCAAAATTTTATGTTGCTTGTAAAAAATTAGATTCAAATAGTCTGAAAATAAAAGTTATTATAATTAGGATCAAAATAAATTTTGGATCTAAAATAACTATAAAAATTACTATACCCAATTAGGTGAAAAAAATTTGAAAAAATATGGCAGGAGAATAAACTTGTGATATAAAATGCATATATTATATTAATAAAAAATTTTGAAATAAATTAAAAAATGCACTTAATTTTGAATTTTTTATTGATTTATTCATTTACTATTGATATCTTGATCCCTCTTTGCTCTGTCTTTTTTTTTTTTTTTTTTTCGATAAGTATGTTAGCTTATATTAAAAGTACTTTAAGATGAAATCACAAATATTATACAAAGAGATAGCTAAGATTTCATATATAGAGGTTGACTAAAAAACCATATATAGAAATTAGCCTTACAACTGAATCACAATCGTAAGCTAATAGTTACAAATTAAACATTATATCTCAATCACAAAAAGGCAATGAAATCCTCAAATCTTGACAACGCTTGCTTGGCAAAAGGAATCAGCTGAATGATTTGTCTTCCTTGAGATATGAACAATGACAGATGAAATTAATCTGTCGCTATATATCTTTATCTTATGAAGAATCACTCGTAATTTCCATGGTGCATTTTGGATATTACCATTCACCCAACTAATTGCTAGTTTGGAATCAGATTTCATATAAAATGGTGGGAAGAAAAATCATTCCTAGAAGCTAATTCGAATGTTTTTACATATTGCTAAAATCTCAGCTTCATTAGAATATTTAATGCCAATTAAACATGAAAAGACAACAAGAAAAGTACCTGCTTCATTCCTTAATAAACCACCGATACCCGCCAAACCAAGCTATCCGATTTAAGAATTATTAACATATCATTTAAGAGTATTAGGTGGAGGGGGTGACCAATAGATCGCAAGTTTGATTGAATGAGGATGCTACCATTTTTTTTATGATGATTGAGGCTCAAGGAATATCACTAACTATATGGTTAAATGATGAAATCCAGTGGACATCTCTAATTATAATTAAATCATGAAGTTTATCCTAAACTATTGAAACTCTATAAAAAAAAAAAAAAGAAGAAGTTTATTTCGTTCCAACCAAAGTGTCCAACGAACTGAAAAAAAAAAAAAACAAAGTTTTCTAGAAAGCTGACTGAAAATCTCTCTTAGCCTCCGTTGAGTGAAGAAATCCAACAAGGAGGAATGACAATATTTCACCACTTTAAGATAGAATACCAAATAGATCAAGACTTTATAAAATATAATAAAAGATGCTCAATGGTTTCAGGGCAGCAAGCACAAAATGGACACACATTAAGTGATGTATCAATAAGTCCTTTTATGCATAAGAAATCCCTTATAGCAGCTCTACCTAACACGATTGCCAAAAGAAGTTCTGGGTTTTTAAAGGAGAAATGCCTTTGAAAAATTACTTTAGATTAGAAGAAAATTCAGCATTATAGCAGTTAGCTAGTTGTTCACAAAAACAGCTTACTGAAAACTTACCTATTGAATCAAAGCTCCAAATCAAGTGATCTACAACATTAACAAATGACATAAAGGAATTAACAGTATTCAGGAGATTACTTTTCAGTTCATCCTCCCAAGACCTAAGATCTTTTCTCCAATACAAATTCCATGTCTATGAAAATTCAGACCAACAACCAACATTAATAATGAGTTTATTTCTGTCCAGGATAGCAAATACAATCTAGGAAAATTTATCCTTTAACATGGCCTCACCAATCCATAAGTCTTCCTAAAAAAAAGTATTATCACCCTTTCAACCCAATGTCCTATCCCAAAAAAAAAAAAAAAAAAAAAAAAATCTATTTAGATCTATCATCTTCTGAAACATATACCATTCCATAGTGCTGATTGGGTAATTTCTGCTTTTATATTCTCAATCTTAACAACTCTATATTTTTGAATAATCACCGATTTTCCTCTTTTCTTTGTTTAATATGGCACAAAATAGAATTATATCTATATTTGTATTAAATTGAATATTAAGGAGATAAGATGTTTATAGTTTCACAAAAAAATAATAAATTTTAATGAATACTTTAAAAAACTGTTTTTAATTCTCAATCTTCAAAAATATGAATTAATCATTTGTTTCCACTAAATCAATTTTAGTCGAGAAAAAAAAAATGCATTGTATTACTTAAACATTGTATTCACTATTAATTAGGTATATAACTCTTATAGTTCAATGCACTAAAGTTTGAAATAAAAGCAATATTAGAGATCATTCATTGCAATCTCATAGCTATAAACTAAAGAATAGGTTTTTCTTGTTACTTTTGTTGTTTTTGAAAATTTCAATTTTGTAAAATCTCCATGTTAAGATATTTTAGGCATAGGCAAATGCAAGAGTCATGTAGAAGGCTCTTCCCAATATCATGTTGTAAGAAAAAAAGCTATGTATGTTGCCATAAATAAGTATTAGATTGAGGCTATCTTCTTTTCATTTATGAGATTAAGCACAACCAATCCATCTACTAATATTTGTTATCCATCTAGACCAACTAAGAGAGTTAATTCAACCTGAAAATCGTCGATTTTCCTACCTAATGCTTGATATACTTTTAGTGCTTCTAATATCTACCAACATCATATATCGATGAGAAACATTTCCACCATCCTTATTTATAATGAAAGCATATGCATGGAATTGGATTTTAGTTTTGTCATCTTAACTAAATTGATAGATTTCAGTTTTATGGATTTGAACTTTCTTTTAGATCTTTTTTTCGTAAAAAAAAAAAAAAAAAAAAAAAAAAAAAAAAAAAAAAAAATTATTTAAAAAAATTTTTGTAAGTTTG
>CATIWR010074783.1:0-68632 GCA_949677035.1 Omphalea diandra | reverse complement strand
AACTATGCCAACACTGCATATATGTTCAAGTATCCCAAATGCAACGGTGCCATTGTCATTGTCGTGTTTTTACAATTCACATGTCTAAATGATTATTTATCTTGTGCATATGTTCATGTGAGATTTCATATCATTTATGCAGTGAATATATTCATGTGAGATTTCATATCATTTATGCAGTGAATATATTCATGTGATAATGCCAATGAATAAGGATAGGGATGTTACAACAACACTTAATTTTGAAACATTAGAATTGATCAATCCCCTTTGTCAAGATCAAAAGTGGTCCAAAACTTAGGGTTAACCACCCTAGTCCAACAATCTCCCCCCTTTTTTATTTTGATAACATAGATTGATCTTAAGTGAAAAATAATGCAAAAAATGTCAAGTTGGAATATAATATGAATGAATGCGTAAGATGAAACTTATAAGTTTGGCATTCAATCAATTAAAGTGAAATTTCTAAAAAGCTAAGTATGAGGCTCCCCCTTAACATATGCTATAATTTTCAAGTTAATATTCTCCTTTAAAATTAAATTCTCAGTATCTCTCCCCCTTTGGTAAGATAAAAAAGGGGGTGTAAGAGGGAAATGAAAATAATTATAAGCATACATAAGGAGTAAAAGAAGAATACAAATCATAATGGTAAAATGCATTAAACACATAAGACAAAGAATTGCAAAGAAACAACCTTTATATATATATATATATATATATATATATATATATATATATATAATTGTGAGATCACAAATTTGTAAACATAATCACAAACACAAAGAAAAAGTACAAAGGATCCTTAACCTAAAAGATTAAAGAATCATCTCTTGAAAAATCTTCATCTTCATCCTTTTCCTCTTCTTCAACCTCTTCTCCATCTTCCACTTCATCATTGCCTGCTTCTTCATGAGTGTTTTCAAACTCTATGAAGTCTGAAAGATGGCAAGGGGGGACTCCTAATTTTTCTTGCAAATCAACCATATCACTATGAAGATGAGAAAGGAATAGAAATCTCCTTTTCATCATCCTCATCAACTTGTCAAGCTTGTTGTTAATGGTTATAAGTAAGAGTTTTGCCTTAGGCTTTAGTTGAGAAGGGATGGATGAAGCTCCTTCTTCAATAGCTAGTCTCTTCCTTTTAGAAGCTTGTGAAGACTCCATGTTCTTTGCTCCTTCTACACCTAGAGTATAGATATAGGTGTCCAGATGAATAGCTTTGGCATTGATCAAGTAGGTGAGGTCAATAAAGTTTTGGTAGGGTAACAGTTTCTTGGTAAGGAATTTCTAATTTTCCTCATCAAGTGCTCCTATAAATCTGCAGATGGCAGTAATGTGGGAGGACAAGAGAAATTGACTTTTTAGTTTTGTACTCATGTGGATCAATTGATCCATGTTGGATTGGTTTGTTTTTGACAAGGCAAAACAAAAATGCTAAGTCTTTTTGAGATACCTTCTCATTGCCATCTCCTCTTGCATTGATTGAGAAGGTAATGATGCGATGAAGGATCCAAATGGGTAAGGATTTTTGTGTTTAGACAAAGAAGAGCGGGGGGTCGTGTTTGGCCTTGATAGAGATTTCCAACAAAAACTTGGAATAGATAATGTTAAGTGCAGAGATTATAAAGGGGATCTTTTCTCTGACTTGTAAGTTAAAAGAGAGGATAATTGGTCGAAAGCAATGTAAAAAGGTTCACCAAAGGCCCAGAACACTAACCTGCATTGCCCTGCTCTTGAATCGACTTTGCGACTCAATTGTATGGTGCACATAAATTCTCACACAACCTTTTTGTACCCGACTTCAACTCGAAAGATGAACTCATTCCAACCCAAATTTGAGAGGAAAGCACGTATTTTGGCATTGATACCTAAGGTTTCCAGCATAAACATTGAGGGTATCTTGTTTGGGAGAATGGCCTTAGAAGAGTTTGCCTTAAACCTATCTTTTTCTTCCTTAACAATTTCGTTCATGAGATGGAGGGCAAGAGGTGCAGAGGGCTAAGCCACTGCCTTGCCCTTGTTTGCCTTAGAGAACTTCTTTGGAGCCATAATAAGAGAGCTTGATGATTTAGAGATATTAGTTCATGTTTGGAAGTGAAGTGATGAACATACTATTTAAGAGGGTATTTATAGCCTTTGAAGAGGCATATCAATGGCTAAAAATGACTAGAATAAGAGTTATGAAGGGTTGGAAATGGTTGGCCAACAAATCTCATAAATGTCAAGCAGTTACCCAAATTCGCATCTATGAATTCCAAAAAATATGAGTAACGAACAAAGTTTCCTCGGGAAAAGAAATTTCGCGACCTCGATTTGATGTTTTGACAGCCGGGTGAAATTGATTAGTAATTCGCAATCATGAATCAAAGATAGCGATCGCAAATTATGAGTCACTAAAGAAAATAGTTAAGTTTAGAAAAAATTGTGATCCACAGTACTATATCAACTACAAATATCACAAATCATATGCAAATACACATGATGTCAAAGATTTTTCACTTTAGGGAACTTCAATCAAACATTCCTAATTCTCTCTTAATGAAGTTCATCCTTTCTTCATTTAGAGGTTCAGTGAAAATATATGCAAGTTGATGATTTGTGTTAATGAATTCTAACATAACATCACCCTTTTACACATGATCTCTAAGAAAATGATGTCTAATGTTTATATGCTTGCTTATAGAGTGTTGGATAGAATTTCTTGAGATTAATAGCACTTGTGTTATCACATTTAATGGGAATTTGATCAATCACTTTAACCAAATTCCTTCAATTGTTGTTTCATCCAAAGAATTTGAGCGCAACAACAACCCATAGCCACATATTCAGCTTCCGCGGTGGATAAGGCAACCGACACTTGCTTTTTACTAAACCAAGAAACTAGGCATTCACCTATAAATTGGCAAGTTTTGGAAGTGTTTTTTCTATCTAATAAGCTACCCGTATAATCTGCATCTGAATATCCTATGAGACTAAAGGAAGAATCCCTAGGATGCCATAACCCTAAGTGAACTGTGCCATGCAAATATTTGAAAATCCTCTTAACAGCATTCAAATGAGACTCTCTATGAAAGGACTGGAACTTAGCACACATACAAACACTAAACATGATATCTAGCCTAGAAGCAGTAAGATAAAGCAGAGATCTGATCATATCTCGATATCTCTTTTCATCTACGATTTTGCCTGATTCATCCTTATCTAGCTTGATGGTACCACTCATTGGAGTTTTAGCTACTTTGTAACCATGCATGCCAAATTTCTTTAGTATCTCCTTTATGTACTTGGCTTGGTTGATGATGATCCCTTCTTTAGATTGCTTGATTTATAGATCGAGAAAGAACTTGAGCTCTCCCATCATGCTCATTTCAAATTCCCTAGTCAAACACTTAGCAAAATCCTCATAAAGAGATTCATTAGTAGCACTAAAAATTATATCATCAATATAGATTTAAACAATTAATGTATCATGCTTGTGCTTTTGGACAAAAAGTGTGGTGTCCACCTTTCCTTTCTCAAAATCATTTTTCAAGAGAAATGAACTAAGCTTTTCATACCAAGCTCTTGGAGCTTGTTTCAAACCATATAAGGCCTTGTTTAATTTAAAAACATGGTTTGGAAAATAATGTGACTCAAAATTAGGAGGTTGTTCAACATAGACTTCCTCCTCAATTATCCCATTTAAAAATGCACTTTTCACATCCATTTGAAAAAGTCTAAAATTCATATGATATGCAAAGGCTAAAAGAATCCTAATGACCTCTAATCTTGCTATGGGAGCAAAAGTTTCATCATAGTCTATGCCTTCCTCTTGGTTGTATCCTTTAGCAACCAATCTAGCTTTATTTCTAGTGATGAAACCTTGTTCCTAAACACCCACTTACAACTTATAATTGGGTGTTCTTTAGGCCTTGGGATAAGTTTCCATACCTTGTTTCTCTCAAATTGGTTGAGTTCTTCTTGCATAGCAAGCATCCAACTTTCATCATCAAGAGCCTCATCAATTGATTTTGGCTTAAGTTGAGAAACAAATGCAACATTATTATCTAAAGGATTAAGTTGAGATCTAGTACTTACACTATTAGAAGTATCACCAATGATTAAGTCCTTGAGGTGATGCTTGGAGAATCTCCAATCCTTGGGTAGTTCTTGTCTTGGCTCATTTTCTTATTGAAGTTGTTGGTCTTTATCTACTCTTGATGATTTGTATCCTTCTTTTGTCTTTATCATCTCTTATTGTCGTGTCTTCTAATTCTAGCTTTTCAAGATCATCTATAAAAATACCTTTCCCAAGATCAAGCTTACTAAACTCATCAAAAACAACATTCATAGATTCTTCAACTACCATTGAACTTTTGTTAAAGACTCTATATGCTTTACTAAAGGTGGAATATCCTAATAAGATACCTTAGTTGGTTTTAGAATCAAATTTTCCAAGATTATCCTTGGTGTTCAAAATATAGCACTTGCATCCAAATACTCTTAGGTATGAAATCCTAGGTTTTCTACCATTCCAAAGCTCATAAGAAGTTTTATTGAGAATGGGTCTTTTGAAAACTCTATTTGCAATATAACATGGGGTACTAATGGCTTCGGCTTAAAAGTAATTTGGTAAGGAATACTCATTGAGCATTGTTCTAGCCATTTCTACGAATGTTCTATTTTTTCTTTCTACAACACCATTTTGTTGTGGTGTTCTATGAGTTGAAAAATTATGAAAAACTCTATTCTCTAAACAATAATTTTCAAATGACTAATTTTGAAATTCCTTTCCATGGTCACCTCTAATAGAAGATATGAAGTAACCTTTTTCATTTTGAACCCTTTTCGCAAAACTTTTGAAATCATCAAATGAATTATTCTTATGAGCTAGAAAAGATACCCAAGTGAACCTAGAGTAGTCATCTACAAGGACTAGTGCATAATGCTTTCCACCTAAGCTAGCACTTCTAGTGGGTCCCATCAAGTCTATAAGGATAAGTTGAAGTGATATAGATGAATTAACAACATTTTTGGCTTTATAAGAGGCATGGTGTTGCTTCCCTATTTTGAATGGACCACATGTCTTGTCTTTAGAGAAGTTTTGCTTGGGAAGACCTTTCACTTACTTTCCTTTAGATAGGCTTTGAAGAAGATCCATGCTTGCATGTCCAAGCCTTCTATGCCACAACTAAGCTTCATTGCTCAAAGACATAAGACACTTAAAAGATTGGTTAGCCAATTTGTCTAAGTCAATTGAGTAGGTATTATCTTTCCTTTCACCCTTGAAAACAATCTCATTATCCACTAAAGTGGTGACTCGGCATTCACTAGGATCAAAGGTGACTTTATTGCCTTTGTCACACAATTGACTTACACTCAACAAATTGTGTTATAAGCCATTAACTAATAAGACATTATCAATTAAAGAACATCCATTCTTACTAATGTTTCCAATGCCAATTACCTTACCCTTGGCATTATTGCCAAATGTGACATCTCCACCTTCTTTTTCTTTTAATGCCATGAATAGCTTTCTATTTCCAGTCATATGCTTGGAACATCCACTATCCACATGCCAATAGCTTGATTTGGTGGCTGCCACACTCCCATATACAACAAAAGTGAGTTACAATTTCTTAGGTACCCAAGCATACTTAGGTCCTTGAGGGTTAGAAGATGAGGGGTCCTCTAGTTTGAGGTGAGCCTTCCAAATGTTGCAATGAATATTTATGTGTCCAAATCTCGTGCAATAATAGCATTGGAGTTTAGACTTATGAGTCTTTATCCTATACACATATTTAGTATGAGTATGGGGCTTTCTGATACCTTGATCATGTGAATGCATGCATGTACATGTATGATGAGTGGGAGTCGATAATTTCTTATGAGAGTTACCATGCTTTTTGTTGTAAATATAGGCATAGTTAGCTCTTTGAGTCTTAGCTCTTGAGCTTTGAGGAGCCTTTCCTTTGCCCTTAGGCTTAGGAGGCTTTGTGCTAGGAGCACTTTTCTTCCTAATCTCCTCAACTCTTAAGGTTTGAGGTTGTGATGGTCTAATAAAGGTAGTTTGAGATGATGAGGAGGCTTCATTGAAGCCTAAACTATCTCTAATAGTCTTTGTGACACAATCAATGTGTCTAAGGCTTCTTTTCATTTATGGAACTTGGAGATTGAGCTTCTAAGCTCAATGACTTCTACTTTAAGAGTGTCATTCTCCTTTCATAATAAAGCCATTGAAGAAGATGATGTGGAAAGTTTTTCTACTGAAATTTTGAGTTTTTCATTAGAAGTCCTCAATTCATTTACAAGATCACTAAGAGTCTTGTATTCATCTTCTAATTTTGAACACCTTTTCTTATAAGTTTTTACTTATGACTTTTATTTGTCACACCTCATGGTAAGAGCCTCTAGAAGCTCTTCATCTATCTTATCAATTTCAAAATCAGAATGAGAATGAGAGGAAGTACTTACCTCATTTCTAGAATCTTCTTGTGCCATGAAACAAATGTTAGCAATCTCTCCTTCGTCCTCTTATTCACTTGAGCTTTCATCCCAAGTGGTTGAAAAATTCTTCTTCTCCTTGTCCCATCTCTTTTTCTTCTTTAATTTAGGACATTCATACTTGATGTGGCCTTGCTTGCCACATTCATAGCAAGTGACATCATTGGATTTCTCTCTTGGACTATGAGCTATCTTTTTGAAGCCTTTTCTTTCCTTTCTTCTTTTTATCAATTCCTTTGTCCTTCTTGAGAGCATTGCTACCTCTTCTTCTTTCTGGTCACTTTCTTCATCACTTGAGGTGATTTCTACCTCCTTCTCTTTTGTTGAAGCTTTAAGAGCTATAGTTTTCTCTCTTTTTTCGGTTTATCTCTTTGGCCTCTTAGCTTCTTCATTTGCTCATCTTTTTGCAAGGCCAACTCATGAGTCAAGAGTTTGCCTATCAACACATCAGTTGGAACCTTTCTAATCTCATAATTGAACTCTTGTATGATGCAAACTATAGCACTAAATTTATCTAAAGGAAAAGTTTTAAGAATTTTTGTGTTTACCTCATAGATAGTGAGAGTTCTTCCAAATTTCTTCATGTTGGTAACAATGGACAAGAGCCTATTTGCCATCTTTGTGTCGCTCTCATTGTCCTTCATCATAAAAAGTTCTCATTCGGTGACATACATCTCCAAATGGCTTCATTTTACTATAGTTATGCCTTCATGATAATTATCTAGAGTCTTCCAAAAGGCATATGTAGTTTGACAATGTTACACTCTTCCAATCTCTTCTCTAGAGAGAGAGCTTAGAAGAATGACCATTACTCTCTTGTTTTTGCCATTTGATCTCTGGTGAGCTTTAACCCATTCTTCTCTTGGGATAAGTTCTTCAATTCCATCCATTACTTTAGTGGGTGGCTTCCATTCTTTTACAACCACATCCCAAAGGTCCACCGCATCTATGTTAAGGTAGATTTCCATTTTATACTTTCAATGAGTATAGTTGGAACCGTCAAAGTAAGACTTAAGGTGTGAGTGGATTCTCTCTTATGCCATGATCTTTTACTCACCAATAAAGGTTTGTTTTGAGTATTTTGGCTCTGATACCACTTGTTGGCCTTAGGCACAAAGAAGGAGGGAAGGGGGGTTGAATTGGTGTATAAAAATTTAAGACAAAAAGATAAAAAAATAATGAGTAGAAAAGAGACATAAGATTTATAGTAGTTCAGGTATAATCGACCCTATGTCCACTCCCCAATTCTTAGCAATTGGGTGTTCCACTATCTTTCAAAGGTATTTTCAAGCTCATACAAAACTTTTACGCTTATGTTTTGAAGGCTCACACAGCAACCTATACTTTTCTGTTTTGAGGCTCACACAACAACCTTTACTTTTGTGTTTTTAAGGCTTACACAATAATCTCTCTTAGTGTTTTTACAGGCTCACACAACAACCTCTCTTAGTGTTTTTACAGGCTCACACTATAACTTATTACAATTGGTGTTTATGCTCACACCTCACAATGACTTAAAGAATAGAAAAGATTGAGCAGCAAATTTGCAAGAGTTTGGTTACAAAGTTATCAATTCTCTTCCATTTACATATGTTTGGTGAGGTATTTATAGCCTTTACCCACCAAAGAGACGTTGCAATAAAATTGGTAAAAAATCTTCAAAGTGTGCTAGACAAATTTTCGCATTAAATGTTTGATAGTCTCAATTCACAGTCGTTATACTCATTAGTAGTCGAAAATCCAAATTTCATACGAAAAACCCTGTTTGTGTCTAACAACTCGTCCACGTGGTAGCTTCTCATTGGTTCACCAGGAAAATACAGTTGTTCTCTTTCACCTGCTCTCAAAAGTAGCGATCGTGTTTTTTCTTGTATAGGTCACGACTGAGGACGCAAATTCGTCTGTCAAAAATGTTTATCTTCTTCTTCAGAATTTGCAGTCACTACCAATAAGTTTCCATCGCAATTTTTCTCTTCCAACAGTTACCTGGGACACTTGTCAAGCTGTGGTTGTGGACTTGATTCCCTTTTGAGTTACTTTAAAATTTGCGATCACGACTGAGGCATGACTCACACCACGAATTCGTCTATGACTTTGGTACACCTTTGTTTGAATTGGCCACGATAGAGAAGTGGCCAGCGAATACGTCTGTCTAGTTTGTCAACCTGTCGTGATCTAGTTCGCAGTCGCGATATATCAACTTATGGTCGCGAATTAAGAGGTATTAGCTTACTTTAGAGATTTTTAACTCCATCTAACTTCTAATGTAAAGACAAACTAAACATTACAAAACAACACTTAATTTTGAAACATTAGAATTGATCAATCCCCTTTGTCAAGATCAAAAGAGGACCAAGACTTAGGGTTAACCACCCTAATCCAACTGATACATTTCCTCCAAATCATTGTAAGGGTACATCTCCACTTGATTTTTAATTTCTCTATTAAGCCTACTAAGGAATCTCACCATTGTTTAGTCTATAGGTTCCTTAATTTCAACCAAATCTTGGTCATCTTAAACTCTTATAGTACTTTTCTATACTCTTTAAACCTTGTATAATCCTCTATAATTTATTATGCAAATCCTTATAGTAATGGTTGAGTACAAATCTTTCTCTCATAACCCTTTTCTTCTCTACCCAAGTAAAAATATATTCATTCCCATATTTTTTCTAAAGTACTTAATTTGATCCCAACAAATAAATGCATAATCTATAAATTCTACAGTAGTAAATTTAACTACTCTAGTAAAATTAACTTTTGTTTTCTCACTATAATTATGACAGTCAAATTTAGAATCTACTTTCTTTTCTGAAGCTAGGTAGACCTTGGGATCACTCTTCCCTTGAAAAATAGGAATTTTTGTCTCGATTTCACTTAGATTGTCATCTTGTTTGCTCAATCATTGGAAACTTTCATCAATGGATTTTCCATCCTCTTCATCATGTATAAGTCTTCCATGCCTTGGTAACCTTGAATTGATGCATGTGGTGTTGGAATTGGAGGCATTTTAATTACCCATGATTTGCTCTTTCATGTCTTTCAACTCTTGTTGCACTTATACCATGGTATCATGCATTATTTTCATGAATAATCTCCATTCTAGATCATCTTTAGGATTTTCCATGATTAGAAAATAATAAATAAATCATCACTAAAACACTCTCATACATGTTTATGCCCAATGGATGGCACTATCGCTCGTGTTTAACTCAAGACAATCTTTTACCCTCTTATGAGCTCACCCCACTTGCTTTTTTATCTCTCAAGTTTCTTTTCTTTAAGTTTGTTAAGGACTAAAGTTACTGTATGTCAAACTAAACTCAGTTAAATAAAAAATAAGCAAAAAAAATAAACTTAGAAATAGAAAACAAAAAAATTGAACTAACACTAAGCAGTTGCAAAGAAACAAGTTTAGCTAAATTAAAGACCAATCCATAATTTAGGTGTTGAAGGAAGAAATTGAAGTTGCAAGAGTTTATTTTTGAACTTGAAAACAATGAAATTTTGAAGTCTAGGTCGAATGCAAATTAATGATTTTAAGTCCACTTCCCTTAGTTGCAAAACAAGTTCAATGCAATTTCTTGTATCTTTTCTTTTCCTTATTTTCTTTTCTTGTTGATGTCTTTTCTTTTTTTTTATTTTCATTTTCTCCTTTTTTTAAATTATAGCTAAAACATAATTCAAATCACACAAATTACAAAGAACAACTTAAATAATGCAAAGAAACTTTTTAGAAGCCAAATAGAGTAAAGAAGAAACAATTCACAATTTTGACTTTCCTTTTGAATATGATGATGTGATTTAGCCCTAAACATGAAAAAAGAATGATTAAAACAAGAAGTAAAGAAATTAAAGGAAAGAAACAAAGAAAATTGAGCCTAATTAAGGAAATAAGCTAATCGCAATTACTTTTTTTTTATTTTCTTAAAGAAATAGGCCATAACTAAAATCAAACACAAAATAATGATTAAATATGATAAAACAAAAAACTAATTTGAGGATGGAAAAGTGAAGAAAACATAATTGAACAAGGAAGATGAACAAATTGAATTGAATCCAAAAAGAGGAAGGACACAAATTGGATGCGACAAACACAAAGAATATAAAAGCAATGGAATTTAAAAGATACCCACTTGATTTTGAAGCCTTGGCTCTAATGCCAAATGATGTGAATAAGGGTGGTTTAGCTTCCTACTATATGCTTTATCACAAGTTCCTGAATATTTCGAAATCAAGTAAAAAGTTTAAGCTTTAAACTTAACTAGACCTTTAGAAAACATGTTTCTAGCAAACTAAGTTGCAAAGATTTAAAGTTTTGTTAATTGAAAACCTAAATTAACTAAAATCAATTTAAGCTTAGAATTAACTAGTTTGTGAAATTATAAAGTCTTCACTCAACAATCTCACCAAGTCTTTTCAAGAACTCAAGAAGCAAAATTTGTCAACATAAAATATTATTTAATAATTACTATTTGTCTAAATGTGAGAGTTTGAATATGCTTTACAATGCTTAATAAAACGCTAAAATTATATGAAAAAGTCGACCACATTAGGGTGGGCTCCTAACACTAATCCTAAAGAGATACCAAAAAGCAAAATAAAAAAATACGATTGGCCAAATGTATTTGGCCAGTTAATATCCTAAGACTAAAATACTTTAATTTAAGTTGTTTATAAGAAAGAAAAACTAACACAAAATCCTAAAAAAATATGCTAAAGATATTTGGTCAATGAGAAAGAAGCATAAAAAAATAAGAAAGACAATACCACCTAAGCAAATCTTTGGAAGGTCTTTGACTTGTTGACCTTATCCTTTTCTTCATTATTGTCTTAAAGGCTATCTCCTTTATCTTGGCCAAATGATGTCTTGGTTTAGGCATCTCTTCTCATGTTATTGGAAATCATGTCTTTTAAGATAACCTTATCATGTTCATACTTATCATGTCCTGACATATTTTGTCCTAAAATTATGGAATTTTAAACTTCATCTCCAAATGTTAAATGGAGCCTAGGAAAAGTATTCATGAACTGAATTAAGTTTAAATGTGCCTTGATTAGGCTTCAAAAATATCCAGTAATTGAACACAATAAATGTCCATCATGTCCATCTTGGGCTTCTTACTCCATTTGCCTAGCTTAGTGATTTTAGGCTAGTCAAAGTGTTATTTCCTTTTGAACAAAAGCTCCAACAGGCTCCTTAAACTTCTTAAGTTGCTCCTTTATTATTACACCTTGGATTTAGAATGGATTCTTGGGTTTGCCCTTCATGCTTGCATTAAATAAGGTAAAAATAACTTTCATCACAATGTGGGGACCATTTTATTACAAGGTGATGTTGTTTAGATTAAAAATATAAGAGCAACATACCAACAACATGCATTGAAGGTTCTCAACAGGCATTAAAGTGACACCCAAATGTGAGTTAAAGCTTCTAGACCCCTCAATCAATGGCTCTCTCAAGGCACAATAGGCGTTAGATAACTCAAACACTTGAACTTCGCAAGTTGACCTTCATAACATGCATTGCACTTTCGCAACGGGCGTGGCTCATCGATCCCTCAACAGGCATTGCATTTTCGCAATAAGCATTGGACAAAGTGACTTGATATGAATAGAACTTTCAAAGTGTCAACAAGAGCATAGGACTTATATCAACGAGCATTGGAAAAGCATTCAAGTAGAGTTAAAAGGTTATAGACCCTTGAATGGGGATGGTAAAAAATTTAATGCGCATTGAAAATAAGCAAACAATCATTGAGACACTGTAGAAAATCTTAAAATATAGGGCTCAAGTTCACAACCTTTTGGAAAGCTCAACGGGTAGTGTCCATATCCTAACTAGAGTTAAAGTTGAATGCCAATAGGCATTGATAAGCTCCAATAATTATTGAAGGAGTTAGTGACTAAAAAATTGTGAAAGTCAGAAGATGAGCAACTAGACAAATCTCTCTCTAACAACTAGTTTGAACGAGCATGCCAATGAAAAAAATGGCCATTTAAGTTTTATTCTCACCCAACAATAGGCATGGAGACTGTCCAATAGGCGTTTGGTGACTACTTTATGACATGGAGTGATAGCCTTCTTTCTAACAGCTAGTTTTGTGTTTCCAGCTATAAGAGGACTCTCCTACAATAGAATTTAGTAAAAGAAAATGAGAAAAATGGTCAAAAGCAAGTATATTCTATTATGAAAGCAATATTTAATAAAGCAATAAAAATAAGCAAGATCTAACTTCAAGGGATGATCATTGTCTAAAACTTGTGAAAGTCATCTTTAGATAGAGTTGAAGAATAGGCTTTAAGACATATCTCAAGGCTATCCACTAAGACAAACAATTTTTGTGAGTGTGTTCTTTATTAGCTATTGCTTGAGTGAGAGTAACCTTTCTCATTTTTAAGTTGTAAACTCTTTAGAGAAAGTTTTTTGGTTTAAGGGATCTTAGAAGATTCAAACCATTTTTTGTGAAAGGCTTAAGGTAGTACCTATAAACTACTTTGGGAAATGATTTTAGCAACAACCAAAAATCTACTTGTAAAGATTTGGTAGTGCCCAAAACCTACTAGTGTAAAGGTGATTGATAGCACCTGGAAGTTATCTAGGCAGTGAAAGGCTCTAGTAGAAGACTAGAGAAGAGAACATAGGCAAGATTGTGCCAAACCTCTAGTTTTAATCTTTTTTACTTGTCATTGCCCTATTCAACCCCCCTTCTAGACCTTCCTTTTTTTAAGAACACATACTCAAAGAGATAGAAAAATAGGAAACATCAATTTTAAGTATAAATAATTTTGCTTCTAATTTATTTGTTTCACAAAATCAAACCAGAAAATGTTTAACATGATTGCTAGGTGCATTTTAGTTTGTCTACCTTGTAAGAATTGGCATTATTTATGTAGTGATGGCTTTGCCCACTAGAAATTTAATAGGCTCTCATCAAGGACTCAATTTAATGCTACACAAGTTTGTGTGACCATTTATTTTCATTACTTTTGTCAAAGTACAAATTAGACACTTAGCTTATCAACTTCAATATGTTTTTAGAATGTGGAATTTAACCATCTATATGTTTTGTTTAATTCAGATATGATGAGATTATGTCTTAACAAATATCTAGAGTATTTAAAAGTATGTTTTATTCTTTATGATGGAGTTAAAGTCATGCATAATGATACGAGACAAACTTTAGAATAGTTATGCATACATAGTTATGAATCTCAAATAGTTTAAGCCTGTGAATATGTAAGTTTATAAGTTGAATGAAGGCAAGGAATTTAAAGCCTAAATTTCTCTTTATTTTTATTTAGTAGTTGGTGGCCCTTTTATGTAACTAGTATCTCTTATAGGCTGATCACCTACCTCGAGATGTGAATTGTCTAATATCTTTCCTCTTTATCAGCCCTAAGGCTGCTTATTGAAGTTCTCACTGGATGATCTTTGCTTAAGTTGTCCTATCTTTCTTGAGTTTGATTTGCATCCATAATTGACCATATCAAGCAGTTCAACAAATCCCACAGCTGGTTTGCTTCCCTTCATTCTTAGATCGTTGCAGTTGAGTTAGGAGGTGCATAAAGTTGCACTTCAAAGTTCCAAAATGTGCACTAGGCTAAGGCTAGATGTCATTTCTATCTATATGGATCATTATTCATTTTTAAAGTCTCCTTTCTTGATCAAATGTTTATCGATAAGGAGTCTTATATTTGTTTGGCTAATATGTCCCTTTCAAAAGCTTCGCATGTGACCTATCTCTCTTCATATCAACTTTGTCATATTTTCTTGTCTCTATCTTTGTAATTGTTTTAGTCCTTCATTCCTTGCCTTTTCTTTAATAGGGCTTGAACTTCTACTTTATTCTTGTAGCTTTGTGGCATAAAATCTCGATCACCTTTTTTCCTATCTTAGCTCTACTATGTGATGAGCTTGGAAAATAATGCAATAAGGAAGGAATCGATATGATGGGCAAAAAAATAGTATAAGCCAAATATTAAAGATACTGAAAAGGATATAAAGATCCATCAAGACTTTGCCAATTCATCTAGCCTTAATGCTTCTCACTTGACCCTAGGAATGCATAAGTCGTAATAATAATGCCTTTAGTGAATCACTTGTAATCCCCATAGTCTGATCTTCCTTACCTTATTATCTTGAAGTTGGCCATCTTTATCCATTTTTCCTATTATCCTTTTGTTATATTTATTCTTCTTTACTTTATTCTAAGCTGTAACTATGCATTCTTCTTCTAAGTTTGATTCTTATTCTTGGGAGAAAGAGGGAGCATGCATAAAATAAGGTAGTGGTATACTAAACCCCAAGAATAGTGTAGGGGCATAAAGCAGTTAGATTCATCAATACCTTTTTTATCATTCAGCTTAAGTCTAATGCAATGACTATGATAATATCTTGGGAGTGGTGGATGGACACTACTCATTCAATTCCATTTTCTACAAGTGAGGTTACCACCAACCTGATAACCTGATATTATTTTCAATAACCACCAGCCTTACTTGTTCAAAGGGCTTGATCCCATTTGACTGGCCTCTATACACTCTCATTCTATCCCATAGAGAAGGAGTACATTCTTTAGTTATCCAAGTTCATACTTCCATTAAAGTCTTTGAACACATTTTGGTATGGCACCTCATAGGATGGCAACCAACAATTGAAGAGGTTGAGATTGATCAGTTGGCTCGATGCTTTCCATCCATCTACTTAGCACTATACTTATTCTTTGACGCTTTAAACACTTATATTTGTGCTCCCCTTACCACCTTTAGGGAACTTGGTTGTCATATCTTAGTTTAACTAGAATAGTGCCATCTCTATTACACTGGTAGATGGATCTGACTATGCATGGAGTAGTAGCTATTAGTAGCTACTTGGGAATTATAGGGGTATGACTCAACCCTTACTATCATCATCCTATATGTATTGCCTTCCTTTTTACTGTTCTTCCTTTCTCTTCTCAGTATGGACATGTGAACATGACTTCTTATTTATCCTTATCATTGTAACCTCTAATGTTATTCACACTTTTGTGCTTTATACTTAAGGTAGACACTTGAAGGAGCTCAAACTCACAATTTGCATCTTTACTAAACAAGGTTGGAGACCTTGGCTCTTGATATGGTAAAGGGCTTGAAAAGAAACAAAACACAGATTAGTTCAATAAAAATTATTCATATGCACATACTTGAGTTCCCTCACTTATTTAATTCCTTTACAAGTGGGGACTACGCCATAAGGTGATTCTAATGCATAGCTCAGCTACATGTTTGATTTTGATAAGCATTAGGACATAGTAGCATTTTCAGTGGGTCTAAATAGGCATGAGAGATCTCTAAGTGGAAAGGAGGGGTAACTAGCCATGGACTACTGAAGGATTCATCAATGTCAAAGCAATAGGTTAGAGGTTTGAAGGGTGTTGAGTTTACTTCTATTTTGGGCCATAGTCTTGCACTGCCACAACACATAGGTGGGGTTCATGGAAAATAGCTTATCAACAATGGCATAAGAGGCGAGCCTTCTAGCATTCAAGCCATAGAGGGTTTGACTTCACAGTCCCATCTTTCACCTATCATTAGACTTTTGTTAGGCATCATTCTTTGAGACATCTCAAACTTTCTCACCATTTATTGCCTTACTCATGGTCTATCTAAGCAAACTACATAGCTTAGTCCAACATTAGCACCAACCATCTAGTGTCTTTACCCTAACACTGTCAAATATACAAACCCTTCCTTAATTATAAGGTACTACCCCTTGTACGAACTTCAATATTCTACGTGCTAGTTCTCTGTAACATAATTAAGTAAATGGAATACAACCTTGATATTGTGAAGGATCCCTTTCTTAGGATTCCTCATATGACCACTATTGTCTATGTGAGCACCCTCTTTCATGCTTTTAGCCTTTTACTTGCTTCTCATAATATCTCATATTATTGTAGTAAAGAAGCTTATTGTTAGAGCTATACAGACTCTCTATATAGGAAGTTGTAAAGTCTTATGAATTCAGGAGCTTATACAAATCCCAAATGCTTGTAAGGGCACACGCTTAACATTCCTTAAGGGCATATCCTTCTGCTTCCTTATGCTTGGATAATGATGATGGCTCTTACTATAATTGTTGATCTTACTTGTCATCTTTGGTGACTTTATTAAAGACTTATCTACTTTTCATGGTAGCATCTTAAAAAAGGAATGAAATGGACTATGTTAGTTTTTTTTTATAAGACTTTATTATATACTTACCTTAATAGGTAAGAATTTAGCTTCCTCAATCTTGGCAGTTTTGCATTGAATTACACCATGAATCTTATTTGTGTCCTCTTTTTATGCTTTTAGAAGCCAATGATCCCTTATTGTGCATGTTTTGTTTGCTCCTTAGACTATCTAAAAGGAATAATCACTAAAATAAAATTAGGTATATACCCTTATATAGCATACAATATCTGATGCATGAATGATGTTGCAATGCATAATGCTTAGAATACATAAACAAAATAAAATTGCTCAAGGGCATTACAAACTCAGCCAGGTGTACAAAACTCATCCAAGTGAGGATGTCAAAAATCTTGAAACTTTGAAAGTAAATTGAAACATGCGATAAAGCCTTCATATAATTGACAACTTATCAAAGCTAGCACCCTCACCTTCAAATTCAAATTTATACAAACTTGAGCTCTCTTTAGTGTCTAATTCCTATTAAATCTAAATGGATACTTTAGTACATGCACAAACATAGATCTTTAGGTTTCTAAATATATGCCAAAGCTTAATTGTAGCCATCTACTTTCCCTTTTTATTTTGCTTAATTGTAGCCATCTACTTTCCTTTTTATTTTGCTTTTATATTTTTTTTTACTTTTATGCCATAACTTTTGCCTAAGTCACCCTTTCGAGTTTTCAACTTAACATCCTACTTTAACTTTTGCCTAGGCTACCCTTGCGGGTTTTCAACCTAGCGAAATTTCATTCATCATTTTTTTCTTCTTCTTCTTTTCTTTTTTTTTATTTTTTTTTTTTTGGGTTCTAATTTTCGCCTAAGTCACGTTTTTTGGTTTTAAACTTAACAGGCTTTTTCACTTCTTTTTTTTTCTCTCCCTTTTTTTGTTTTTTTTTCATTTTTTAGGCGGGTAGCTTAATCATTCCCATACATGTTGACACCATAATTCCATGCTTTCATTCATTCAAAGCAAACATAGTTGTGACACATCTGGTAGCAAAATATGATGTTTATTAATGGCTAGCCCTTTCAGGTTTTCTAACCAAATATATTTCAACTTTCTTTTTACTTTTTCCCTAAATTTTGCCCAGATGGCCTTATCAGGTTTTCCACCTAATGGTTTTTTTTCTTTTTATGTTTTTTTATTATTTTTTTTCCCACATCATAATGGCATTTGACAAGCTATTATCTCTCCACCTTTTAAGATGCCTTTCTTTCCTTCAGGTTTCTTCGATTGCCCCTTAGGTAATCTTCACTTAAGTCTTCTCATGGTAACATTCTATAAGGCAATCATTCAATATTCTCTATTCTTTTTCTCTTATGGATATTTTTTTTCCTTCTCTTGTCATTTGATCTCTTCATAAAATTAGTAGAGAATGGGTCATTAGGTTAGGGCAGCTCTATTTTATTTCTCACATACAGTGTTACTAATCGTTCCCATAACTTCCTTACATGCATAGGTCATCTTTTGAGATTTTCCCTTCCTCACACATCTCTTTCTTCATTGTTGCCCCTTACATATCTCCTATTTTCCTCTCCATTTCTTTTCCTCTTGTACCAAGAGAGTTAGGAGAAAGCATGGTGTTATCATGGCTTTTCACACCATGCTTTCCTTTCGCTCTTTGATCTCACCTCTCTTATCTTATACTCCTTTTTCTCTTATATTTGTTCCATACATTTCTTTCTTCATCAAAGCTTTTTAGTATCCCTTCTTTCTTCCTCAAATCTTCTATTGGTTCTTTCTCTTTTTTTTCTTATTCTTTTCATTCATTTTTTCCTCTCTCTCTCTCTCTCTTCCTTATTTCCTATGAGGGAACACAAAATGTCAGGGAGATGGTTTTCTAAATCATGGGCTATGAGATAACTGTTCTTGCATCATTTTTCTTTTTTGTGAATGCCCACCCCTTATGATGTTTATATTGTCCTTTCTTTTTTTTTTTCACTTTTTATTCTCTCTCTCATACCAAGCATTTCATTATGCGACCAAACATAACAATATCCACATTTGGATTAAACAAACAAAAATGTGAAATTAAAAACATCATCATCCATTAAAATAACCAAACTATGCAGATGTCTTTAGCTAAGATAAGACAATTAAGCTAAGAAAGCCAAAGGACACTCTAAACTAAGCCCTCTACTAAGTTTACCATGGTTATTTTTTGGGATTTGGTAGTTTTCCACTCTAAAAAAGATCCTGGATAGTGTTTTTCAAGCACCAACACTAATTGTTATATTGGCCAATGACCTAGTGAAGGTTATATCCTAAAGGTGAGGAATGCTTGAGTGGTTTGTGTTCTTCATGTAATGTAAACCCTTCTTCCCTTGATAAAGGTTGACCAAATTACAAGAACTTTTCTAGGCTTGATTCCCTCCCATATGTCAATTGGGCCTTTTGCACCAAGGTCTTCTTCCTCTCATTCATTCACTAACTTCCTAAAATTAGTGCCCACTATTGATACCTCCTGAACTGTCATTAACATGTCTTCATTCTTTCGAAATTTTAGTGCATGGTGTGTGGGCAACAATAATACTTCTTTGCTAAAATCCTCAATAGTCTTAACTAAAAATTACTAGAAGAAATGAACCCTACTTAGATTCTTGGTTTGGGTATCCATTAGTTGCTATGATATTGAGGATCACACTTCAATCAATAGGGCCCTGAATTTCATGATGAAGCCCTTGGCACTCATCTGTGTGATGATTAGTGTCTTAGTGGATAAGAATCTATGTAATGAGCTTGTAATTGCTTATGTTATAGAGATTGCTTAAGATCTGTTCCTTTTCCCTTTTGGATGCTAGCTAAACTCTTAGTAAAAGATTTCTCATATGCTTCTTATAGCTAGGTAGGAGTGATCTTTTTACCTTTAGGCTTAGAAAGGCTTTAACTAAGAATTCATTTAAAGTAGCTAATAAATTATCATAAGAGGAGTTAAGATCTATTTTAAGCTTGGTGCTATGGTGAATAGTGAGGCTCAAAAAGACTGATAACTTCCCAGAATCAATATGATCTTAGATTTCATGCTTAAGGCACTTGCATGAGTTGGTGCCATGATAATAAGCTTAGTGAAAACCATAAATGACTTTTGGTGTAATGCCCATAGGTGGTGGGTTTGGCAAAGGCTTAGGATCAAGTGGTTTGAGCATCCCTCTCTTCTTTAGCTTCTCAAATATTTTGAATAATAATTGGTTCAAGGTAATAAAAGATATAACATTACATAATCTCCTTAAGGGTTCATCTATATGTGACTTCATTCCCCCATAAGTTGGCTTTTCTAGTACCAAAGCATCCATCAAGATTTATTGAACCATCCTTCTCAGATTCTTATCCATGTACTGATGCACCACTAGTTCCACCTCGATCTTTATCATGTCTTTAATCCTTCCCTCAAGTTCTTAGAGTTTCAAATCTTCAATCTTGATTAAGTTTTACAGTGCTTGTGAATTGTCTTGATTTATTTATTTGCTCTAAGAATTCAAAGCAATAAGTCAGATGATGATGTTATAATGCCAAACAAATGAATGTATGCTTGAATGCTAGTGATGCATGAATAAGTAGTAAACACATCACCTTCTAACCTTATTTCTCCCACACCTATAAGTATAGAGGCTCTTCATAGGATAAGTGGTCAACTCAAATACCAACATGGAATATTGATTTCAAAGGTCCCTTGGACCAACCATGATTAATGGTGAGTCTAAAAGTGATAGAGTAGGTCATACTTTAAGTGCACATCTTATAGGGGAAAGATTTTATATAGAAAGTGGGTATGTTTTAGGGCTTTATGGTAAGGGTTCGTTCATCATCCTCTTAAATGAGTTATGAGACCCACAATATATCAAAAAAATATTGATTTCAGTGTACTATGTTTATAATGATGCATTTTAATCAATTAGCCATAATTTTTAGGTAAAAAATCCTTCAATTTGGGCTTCAATGGGGCACTTTTTTAAAGTACTGTAAAAATGTTGACTTAAGATATGACATAATTCCATAACTCCTAATCTCAAACTACTACTTGATTAAAATACAAAAAAATAGGGACCTATTCCATTATTCTAAGGTTCCTATAGGTCACCTAGAGGTTGAAAAGGGTTGTTGGAATATATGGCTCCCACAAGTTTGGGGTACGGTTATCGTATACCCCTAATTTGACATACTAGAAGGTATTTGGCTTGTGAGTGATGAATTCTTCTCACTATCTCCTAACCCCAAATAGAGCTTTATTCTCAAGCTCAGAGAACCCATCATTAACTAAAAGGCACCTAGTACTTGTAGGAAAGTGCGAATACTACATGAATGCAAAGAGAACATGATTAATAAAGGCAAAACAAAAATGTGAACCAAAGATTTGTAAAGTCAACTCCATTAATCCCCAGTAGATTTGCCACTGTGAGCACCTTGAGTTTTCGCAGCTGCGCTCAAATGAGTTGAATCTCGCTTGCACTCCTACCTTTTATTGATTATTAAGGGATCCAAAGGACAAAGAGTTATGCATTGGTAATAACCCTAAATCATGGCATGCAATTTCCACCAACAGTGGATCTTTGATGCCTCATGCAAAAAAGAATCCCCTTTTGCAAAGTAATGGACAATGGGGGACTAAGGCAGGACAATACAATGGTACCATCTCTAAGTGAAATCTAAGTGGCCACCCTACTTTGATCGGGACAATAATCTAGAAAATGACTAATTTTAAGCCTACCTAAGTCATTTAGAAGGCCCAATTCATCTTCACTCCATTAGAGATCAAGTTTGAGAGTTGGACACAACTTGGAGAAGTGTTTAGGCACCCCCAAGTCACCTAGATAAAGGGATATGACCTTTGGGCAATTAATGGTTCATTTTTATGCTTTGCCTTTATTAATCAATTTCCAATTTATCCACCTAGGCACATCCACCTAAACAAGCTATTAACCATAACAATAAAGAGTATGAAATGCATGAATGATAAGAAAGATGTAAGAAAGCAATAAATAATATATACAAGGTCGGGATGGGGATACTTATCCAAATGGTGAGATTATCATGCAATGAAATTAAATAGATAAAAAAAAAAAAAAAAAAAAAAAGAGAAAAGCAATCATTAATTAGCTTTCCTAACCTATAAAAATGAAAACACATTAGTCCATAAAACATAGGTCAAATAGAAAGAAAACAAGTTAGTATATGAAATAAGCATAAACAAACCAAATGAACTCAATGCACAAGAGATGAATGCAACACGTACAATCGTCTCTCCCATATAAAAGGTGACTAGATATGCATCTAAGTCCACAATATCACATTTAAACATATCTATCCAGCAAGCAAGCAAAATAGAAATGCATGAATCATAAACATGAAAAGAAGAAAACATACAATACGAAGCATTTGAAGGATGTGGAATGGCCTAAGGCGAAACCCATCATAAGAGGGATCCCAAGATTGATGAATCCTCACCCTATGTAGCCCTAAAAGAGCATGGCATCCATATGTATCACTAACCATGTAGTGTTAGCATACAACACAAGAATAGGGAAGATTAGGGGCTAAAACACTATTCACATACTTTAAGCATATAAACTCCCATCATAAAGTGAGCTCTCAAGGTCAATGGCTCTAAGATGGTTAAAATAAAATAAAAAAAACTCATTAAAATCAAATGGAAGATCACAAGTGTTTTTATTTTGGTATCATGAACAATAAAAAAAACATATGCGATATAATCAAGACTTCATTTTTGAGATGAATAGGGCCCGAAGTTATTAAACCCCACCTCATTCTACCATTGGAGCCATAAGACATCATAAAAAAAAGCTTGAAAAAAATAAAGAAATTTGAAGGAAAGGAAGAAAATAGACTTTGCAAATAACTGTCTACCAGTTAAACTGGGCTATACAACCAATATTTGGGTTGTACAGCCCAAGCAGAGGGTTATACAACCCATAGACAAGGTCGTACAACCCTTGTTTCCTGAGTTTAGATACAAAAAAAGAAAATAAGGGGAAGAAAAAGGGGGAATGAAGGGATTCCTAGAAGTCTTTCTGTATTTTTATGCCCTCAAAGGCTCATAAGTTCAATGTTCTTCTCCAAAATGCTTAAGGAATGCACAAAAATGAAGAGATTAGGTCTAGTTCTACCATGAATGAGTTAAGGTGAGTTAGGGTTTGGGGTTTCTACGTTTGAGGAATGTTTGAGAGGTGATTTTGGTATAATAACCTTAGGATTTTCAAGCTTTCCTTCCCTCTTCAAAATAAGGGGCATTTATAGAAGGAGAAGGGTGCACCAAGCTAAATATGGATCTGGTTGTGCCATGTTTGTATCCAATCACAAAGAAAGAGGTGAGTCTTTTAGAATTAGGATTCGAACGTAAGCTATATAATTAAGAATGGGTCATACATCCATTTGTTAGGGTTATATAGCACTAGGATACAAGGGGGGATGAGTTTTAGAATGTTCTCAAGACTGGGTTTAAGGGAGGGCTATACAACCTTGTGATTAGTTGTATAGTGTTGCTTTGTGGCCTGTACAACCCTACTTAATGGGTTGTACGACCCACTAAATCTAGTATGTAATTTTGGTCGATCTTAAGCTTGGTTTTCGACTTTTATCCTAGGCTTGTTTTTGTACTTCTCTAAGGTTTCCTAGGCCTTGATTCTCTTCCCTTAGCTTTTTCCTTTACATTTAGGGAATATATTCAATGATTTTCATCATCGAACTTTGCATCCTAATGCCCAAAAATTTGATGTTCACAAATGATGTTTGAGTTAATTTTATGAATTCAATCACTACTTCATCGACTGATAACAATTTTGATGCCATTTATGATCTTCAAGTAAAAAATGCTTGTGCTTGATGTAGCACTTTTTATATGATCCATTCAAATACCTTATACCAATCTCTTTATGATAGGAAGGGCATGTTATGTAACCTTTTATAAACTAACTAGATAGATTAGCTTATACAAAAAATCACTAATTGTCTAAATAATAGTTACATGTAATTTGAAATTATGCTATGCATGGGCATTAAATGTCTCCACTCCCTCTTCTCATAATTCCTTTAACTAACTAATCAAATGTTGTAAACATATGTCAATTCCCATTCTTAAATAATGTTCACTGGGTATGAGCATGGACATTATGAAATCAAGTTATTTCGTACACAACCATGAAGGTAAGTTGTAAGGAATACGTAGCACTATCCAAATGGTGTGATAAGAGCTCAACTATCCAAAAGGTTGGAATCTAACAATAGTTAGACCAAGCCTAACATTTCTATGGTCATTAGCAAATGGTGTATATTGTTCAATAAATGTCTTCCACGTAAGACTATTAGTTGGGTGTCATGTTTTGTTATCATATACTCTTTTCTCCATATGCCATCACATATCCAATGTTGTTTTGCTAGATATAAATAGCCTTTAAAGCCTAGGATTCAAACGAAAATATTGTAACACTTTATGCAGAACCCTTTTATCATTGTCTAACTTTCACCAAACTTCCATCTTGATAATCTACACACTTGGCATAAGGTTGATGCAATATTGGGACCCTAGTATAATGTATAATTATGTTTGCATAAATCACATTCCATATAACTAAGACTTATTTTAACAATGTATCTACATGCATTGTTGTATGATTCGAGCAAAGTTTGCTTTCCATTAGGTATAATATCCCTTAATAATTTCAATAAGTTGTAAAAAGACGTATTAGTCCACTAATGCAAGATTTTCAAGTAAAGGAGTTTAACAATAACAGCTACTTTTGAATGGTCATAATTAGGGTGTAGTTTTTGTTTAGGTTCAAATAATGGATGAAAAAATAAGAAAGCATCATGGCTAGGTTCCTTTTCATAATCTACTTCATATTGACTAAAAGAACTGCCATCAACACTTATATTAGTATTGATATTTATTTCTCTATAGATGTTGTTACTCATTCTAATCATAATGTCAAAGCTAGTAGCATAAAAATCATCTTGGTTATACAATACATTGAAAGATGCATCCTTCTCTGACCATGATAATACCATGTTTTGTAACTCTTATAAATTCCTTCTTTTAGTAAATGATATATCATATCATCACGTTGTTTGTAATCAACATTCCTACATTTCATATAAGGACATAACATTGATTAATCAATTGATGAATACCTAAAAGCAAAATCAAGGAACCTTTAAAACCCTATTATATATTTAGGGTGTCTTTTATTCTCTATATCCAACCAACTCATATTATGGCTCATTTCCTTTAAAAATAGTAAAATATAGATTTATAGTAAGTGAAATTTAAAGTTAAACACATTATATGTACATTTTACTAAAAATTGCTTAAATAAAATAACAAACTAAAGTGTAATTTTATCAAATGAACAAATCTAAAATATCAGTTCTTTAATAAAGTTAATGTAATTTCTGATAGTGACGACACCATTCAAAATTATTATCATCAGTTACTCTTGATTTCATTTTCTTCTTCATTTGAGGGCTTAACCGATACAAGGATTCCAATTATATGACTTTACAAAACTCATTTAAACTATATTAGGGTACATTTAGTTTTAGATAAGAAAATAGTGGATGAAGATTTTGATAGTGACATTAGTTGGGGTAATGAGTGATAAAATAAGACCCTATCAAATCCATGACCTTCTATACCTTTCAGCTTAGATGTTCTAATCTCATTAATCATTTATTGCATTCTTACTATTAGAAAATGTGATGGTCACCGATAGGGATTGTTCTAGAACCAAAAGTCAAACTCTATTTCTTATGGAATAATTATGTATATAGATGAAATGTGGCAATTCTAACCTCTTATCCCAATGTTTTGTAAGGAAGAGTGTTTACATGGCAAAGATAAGGGAGACATCAAACTTTAAAATTATGAAAATGGAGTGGTAGAATGAGGGACAGAATGAGAATGACCACATCACAACTTCCATGATTTTCCTAGAAGTAATTTATTTTATCTTGAAATTCTTATCATATTGATATATGAAAATGTTTAGTATATTTTAGGATTAAAGAGAAAAATTTTATTATCAGAAAATACAAGTAATCCATCATTAACCAATTCATAAAGTAAGTAGTAAATTCTTAAGGCATGCGGTTCTAAAAATTATGTCAAATTTTTTATACTAAGATTAAACATTTCAATATTTTACCTTCATAAAATGCCAACAACAATGCTTTATATATGTGTTCATGTTGTTTTGATTGATCAAAAGGTAAGGATTTAATTAAGGAATTACTAGTCTAATTTTTGGTTAACCTTATATAACAACTTACTAATGCATATGAAGTTAGATTTGGCTTTTGTTAACTTATTACGCAATAACACAACATAGGGCTCCTTGTTGGCATGGTTAGACAATAGTTTAAAAGGCAAATGCATGAGAAAGATCCAAATAAAATTCAGAAGTTAAAGGATGAGTAAGTTTCTTGTGTGATTATCCATGTTTTAGGAGCAATTACTTCATATTATGATTTAATAATGCAGTGCTGAGAAGTAAAGGATACAAACACATGTTTATGTGATAGCAACATCATTGTGGAGTTCAACGATATTAAAGGATGAGAAATAAAGAACACAAACACATGTTTATGTGATAACAACCTTATTGTAGAGTCTAACTTGATATGTTATGGGTTTGCAGTGCTACAAGAGGACTTATCAACTATATGTTATATGAGTGTGAGAGGTGTCTGGTCATAAAATTCAACAAGAAAACTTGATTTTTGTTTTTAATGACATAAGATAGTAAGTGGTGTATTAAATGAAAATTTTCCTATTCATAGATTAATAACGAGACTTTAGTACTATTGTCATATGTTTTGACAATCATCTTATGAGTATTAAGCTTATAAGTTAAATGTAAGACCATACTGAAATATCTTGTTGGCTTTATGAAATTCTGAATGGTGTTTTCTTTAATATCATGGAATAGGAACTATGGATGTTTTTGCTTAAATCTCTAATTTTTATCATAAAAACTCTTACGTTAAGACTTGTCCATCTCATGAAAGAAATCGACTAGTGATCACTAATGAATTACAAAAAAAGAAATTCAAAACTTTGAATAGGAATAATCAAACAAATTTTATTAGAAGAAATAACTTGAATTAACCTAAATATGTATTCATTCAATTCAACGAATTAATAATCTAAAAAGAAATAAATAAAAAATAAAAGAAATTCATACCTTTAAAAACCCTTACAAATCCAACCTTTAAGCAATTCTATATTAAAGCATCAATAAGCTCACACTTTTATATTTTTTGGAGAGATTGGCGACTTCTTTATTGTTTGAAAAGATTAGCGACAAGTTGAAATTTTTGTTAATGTTTTCATGTCTAATATTTTAGTTTGTCCCCTATTTTAAATACTATATGTTAACTCCTTTCCATGTTGGATTTGGACCTTTTTTTTTAAGGATTATATCTCAAATTTTTTCAATAAATATATTATCTCCAATGCTTATTTTAAGACTAAATAGAGATGATATAAGATGGCATCCCTTTTTAATTAATATTTTAATTTTTAGAGACATAAATTTAAGTTATCCCTTATTTATGTTTCCATATATGATTTATTTTGTAATGTAGTGAGCAAAAAGAGCATCAATGTGGATTTGGATAAGGTAAAGGCCATTCAGGACATGCCTTCACCTAAGATAGAGAAAGAAACTTGAGGTTTCCTAAGCTGTCTATAATACATTAACAGGTTTATAGCAATACTCACTCCCATTTAAGAGCCAATCTTCAAACTGTTAAGGAAGGACTAACCATTGAAATAGAACAAACAGTGTCAGAAAGCTTTTAAGAAGATAAACCAGTACTTAACCAATCTGTCAGTGTTAAAACCTCCAAAGCCAAAAAAAAGCCCTTCATTTTGTATCTATTAGTTGAGAAGAGTTTTGTGAGGGCAATGTTGGCTCAAGAAGATGAGATAGGAAATAAGCATGTTGTGTATTAACTCGGTAAGAAATTACTCTCTTATGAGGAAAAGTGCATTCAAATAAATAAGACATATTTGAACATATATGGGCCATAAAGAAGTTAGGGCACTATTTTCCAATCATACTCTTCTCAAATGGTTTCAAAGCTTAACTAGGTCAAGTATATATAAGAGCCCCCTTCCTTGATTGAAAAATTAACAAAATGAATGATACTTTTAACAAAGTTTAACACCAAGTATGTTACTAAAAAGATCATTAAGGGGCAAGCAGTTATAAAATATTTGGTCATCTCTTAAATAATTGATGAGTGAGAATTAAAGGAGGAATGCTTAGGCCCATATTTGGATTATTTAAAGAAATTAACCTAGATTTTTCCAAAAGATCATATTTCACCATCTACTGCAAAGGAGAATCTAATGGTTGATGCCTTAACCACTCTGATCTCTACGTGGAATGGGCAAAAGATAATGCATATGAAGTCATTTATCACATTTATGCTACGAGGATAAAAGTGTGATGTAAGTGTTTGTGGAAAATCGACCATGGCACTATGATGTACAGAGGTACTTAGAAAGTGAAAAGTATGTTGAGGGGGCTTAAAATAGGGATAAAGACATGATTTAGAGTTTGGCACCATAATTCGTAGTCCATAACAACGTGATCTATAAATGAATACCAAATGGAGTCTACTTGAGGTCTTTAACAAAATGAAAAGTAAGCAAGGTAATGGAAGGGGTACATGTAGGGGTTTGCAGTCCCCAGATGAATGAGAAAGCCTTAGCAAAGGAAAATTATAAGGATGGGCTATTACTAGACAACTATGGATTAGGATTGCATTCAAATGGCCTAAAACTGTCACAGGTGTCAAGATCATGGCAACCTCAATCATCTACCTCGAATGTAACTGCATAATCTAACTTCACCTTGGCCATTTACAGCTTGGGTATTAATGTGATTGCAAAATTAAACTAACTTCTATAAGGGGGCCTAAATACATCACGGTAGTAATATATTACTTTTCAAAGTGGATGGAAGCTAAGTCTTTTAATAAGCCGAGGACAAAATAAATGACTTGGTTTATAAAAAAGAATCTTAGTTATCACTATGGCATACCACACCATATTGTCAAAGATAACGGAGTACATTTTCAAGTAGAGGTTAAGATAATTTTAGAGAAGTACATAGTAATCCATCAAAGTCATTACCTTACAAACCATAAACTAGTGATCTAGTTGAGGTAGCAAACAAAAATGTTAAGAATAACCTCATCAAAATGGTTAAAACTTACAAAGATTTGTCTGAAAAGTTACCTTTTACATTATGGGGACCAAACTATGGAATGGAGGGAATGTTGCCAATTAAGATAAAGATGAAGTCCCTGCAGGTATTGATTGAGATAGAAATTCCCATGTATCAGTGGGTGAGAAGCATATTTGAGTAGCTAACACTACTAGATGAGAAAAGGCTTAAAGCTCTTTATCACATCTACTTGCACCAGGCTAAGATGGTCCACACCTTTAACAAAAGAGTGCAAGTAAGTACCATAAGGGTCGGTGATTTGGTGTTGAAAACAATTAAAACTTAAGTTAATGATCTTGAAAAAAAGTTTAAGCCAAATGAGGAAGGCTCCTATATGGTCAAATAGATCTATTCAAGTGGTGTTGTGAAGTTATCAAACATGGATGGCAATGAGTTCTTCAAACTAGTAAATCTAGATAGGCTAAAGAATTATTTTGTATGAGGATATGGGAAATGTAAAATAAACTCGCTATGTCGAAAATCCAAAAGGGCGATTGAGACAAAATTTAAGACATAATAATAAAATAAAAAATAGGAAAAAGAGAAGTCTACCAGGTCAAAAATCTAAAAAGACAATTGAGGTAAAAATTAGGACATAAAATATGTAATAAGAAAAGTAAAAGTCAAGAGAGTGTGAGTCTCCACTTGGGATAGCCATTAAAGAGCGATGAAACACAGGATGGTAACAAAAGAAGTAGAAGCAAATAGTAGGGAACTAATAAGGTGAAGGCATTGAGCAAGATAATCAGAAGATCTAATATGTCACTATTAAAAATAGTTATCATGCATTCAATAAATATGAAATATGCAACATTTAATGGTTAATGTTAAGCAAGATATCAAAAAGAGATGCATTTGTATAATTAAAGCAATCTTTCATCAAACATTTTTTTAGACTAAATGGAATACAAAAAGTTCTCCTCCATATGCTCATTTAATGTGGTGAATGTTTGATGAACCCAAGCATATCCTACTAACTGTCATATAACCAAGTCTTGAAATCAACATCATTAGAGGTAAAGGCCTTAATAAGTAATATGTGATAGATGTAACGATCAGCCCAAGTGGTCTCCACTTTATCTAGAAAGCATTAGGTCAAAGGTCCTTCACTGAAAGTAGGGAGAAAACCCGTTATGTCCAGTGGGACCCCAAATTGATGGCAAACTCTAGCCCTAAATTGATGGCAAACTTTAGTTAGAGAATAGAGGGTACTGGACAATAAAGCAAAGATGATCACACAGTCACCATAGGTCCTCAAGGTAACCCCTATCAGGCTCCACTAGGGGCAAGTCCAATGAATATCAAAATCTATAATGCCAAACAGCCATTCAGTCCACTCTACTACAGTTGCAATAGGTGTTGATACGAGAAGATTTAAGTGATATTATGTGAAATAGTGTCTCACTTTTATAGTGGGAGCAACCAACAAACCCAACTTCTCTTACAACCTTATATGTGAAAAAATAATAATAAATACAAGTAAAAAGGTGTATTAGGTTAAAAACCTTAAATGGTGGCCTAAGCAAAAATGAGCAGCTTGTTGGATTGAAAACCCGCGAGGGTAGTCTAAGCAAAAGTTAGGGCAATAAGATAAAAATGAAAATGAAAATGAAATAGAAAATAACAGAGAAAATGTTGCAATAAAGAAGTGCACTTGAAGTAACAATGGGCTCCTAGAGAAAGAATTGTTCATATGGAGTGACACCAATGCAAGAACATATAAAAATACTAATGAAAATTATTGATGTATAATAATATGTTGGTAAATGCCATTCAATGAATGATGGAATGAAAGAGAAAATATATTTTAAAATACAATGATCGACTATTGATGGAATACCATCGGTAATTTATCGATGAAAATATTTTGTCTGTAAACTTTAGTGTCATGTTTTGATGCCAAAGTTCATCGATAGAGGAAAACAAAAGACACATGGGAAATAACATGTCATATGTTCAACCAGAAGACCATCGATATATTAGAAAATAAAAATAAAAAATATACTAATGGAAGAACAACAAATTATTTAAGCTGACATGTTGAATTCCATCAGTAAATATTACTTGAAGTTTGCGCAGACGCCCTCTACACTCTCGCTCCCTCCCCCGGCCACTCTCTTTTCTCCCTTGGCTCCTTCACCGTTGTTGCTCGCCTCTCTTTCTGGTGTCCTCCCTCATCTGCTTTCCTCTTTATTGATGCTGTCACTACTGACGTTACCACACGAGATGCCTCATATGCCACTACCACTTAGTACATGTCTCCCTCGCTCAGTTTCTTGGTTTTTTTATTTTATTATATTATTATTTTGATAGAGAGAATTTATGAAATATATAATAATTTATACACTTTTTATTGTCATATTTGTAAAAATCTATAATAAATGATTGTATAAATTTTTATACTTTTATTGTGAAATATGTAATAATTTATGTATTTTTTATTGAAATCTAAAAATCTATAATATATTATTGCATTGTATTTTTTTTAATTTTGATTGTAATTCTGAAAATATTAATATTTTTGTGCTTTTTGTGATATTTTGAAAATGTTAAAACTCTATAATATTATATTTTGTAATTTTGTAATTTTTGAAAATGTTGATTTATAGAATTATTGAAAGTATTTTGGTTAATTGTGTTGGTGATTATTGTGAAATTTTATGATTTTGTGAATATTGAGAAATAGTGTTAATGTTAATATTAGAAATTTATTTGGTGAATTTTAGTAAATTATATAATTTATTATATAAGTTTAATAGAAAGTGTAGTGTTAAATGTATAAATTTAGTAACTTAGTAATTTAATATATATAAAAAATTTAGTAATTTAAGTGTAAATTTAATAAATTTAATAATTTAATAAGTTTATGAAATTTATTAATTTATATATAATTTAATTAAATTTGAGAAATTAGTAAATTTAATGACTAATTTAACTGTAATTAAATTAAAATTTAGAAAATTAAGTGCAATTTAAATACATTTACTAATTTAAATACAATTAAATTAAATTTTATAAATTATAGAAATTTTATAAATTGTAGCCATATGTAATTACTAATTTTAATGTAATTTAATAAAATTTATAAAGTTATGTGCAATGAAATTAATAAAATGTATGTAATTTAATTAAATAATAAAAGTTATACAAATTTATTGATATTTGTCATTTATAATTTTTTGTTTCCATTTTATGCTTAAGTTGAAATCTCTTTTTATGGAGTTTACAATTTCTGTCCTTCAAGAGGTAGGTTAATTTATAAGTTTTTTATTTAATAACTGGTATTTTAAAAAAATATGTTTTTCATTGAATGACTAATATATTAAAAAAATATTTGTATGTATATATATTTATATGTAATAAAATTTAAATTTTATAAAATTGTATAATAATAAGCTAGTAATATTGAATAAAATATTCAATAAATGCAAAAAAGATATAAGTTACTTAAACTGCCTTAAATTTTAAAAACATAAAATATTGGAAATGTTAATTGTCAAAAATTATTTTGAATTAAAATACAAAAAATATAATATAATTAATAATATTAGATATCTTTAAAAAAAAAAGTCATTCTTGAAATTGTAATGTTTCAAGATATTCCATAAATTTTAATAATATTCTAAATTATAATTAACATTTTATACAAATTTAAAATTAATTACGAATGTCATAAAAATAATAACAAATTAATTACTTAAATGGTCGTAAAATAAAAAAACAAATATCTAAAAAGTTTTCTTATCGTAAATTTGCCTAAAAAAGGAAAAATTTTATAAATTAAAAAATATTTCATAAAAATTTAAAGTACACTGCGAATGCCACAAAAGACTCAAAATCTTAATTACATTAAATATGCTTAAAATTTTAAAAATAAGAATATAGAACAATTGTATTATCTTAAATTGACTACTAACAAATGCAAAAAAATGTATAAATTATAAGTAATATTCCTTAACAATTACAAGTTAATTATGAATACCATAAAATAACATAAAATTCATAATATACCCTAAAAATTTCACAAAAATTTAAAACACTAATAGTATTCAATATAAATGTCAAAATGAGTCATTGGCTAAAGATCATACAATGGTTGATAGTTTTTATAGCACCCAGAAATTGATGCAAGGTTTAAGTCTTTCGATTGAGAAGATTCATTACTGTAAGAATAATTACATGTTATATTTGGGTGATGACAATGACTTAAGGTATTTAGGTGATGACAATGACTTAAGGACATGCAAGTTTTATGATTTTTCATATATAAGCATATACCTCAAGGATCAAGTACATCAAAAAAAGAAGTTATGTATTACTTTGAAACTGCCAAAGTTGTATGTTCTAGAGCAACTGCAATGTATATGAGATGACATGCTGAGCATGAACAAGATGAAGATGTGATGGAACATTGTTCAAATTCTCTTGCATGGAAGCATTTTTCATAAAATGAATCCACAGTTTACATATGAAATTCAAAATGTTTGGCTTGGATTATGCACTAATGGGTTTCAACCTTTTGGATAATCTAGACAACAATATTCATGTTGGCCAATTATTCTAACCCCTTATAATTTGCCACCTTGGATGTGTATAGAGGAATATATGTTTATTTCTACTCCAATTCCAAGTCCTAACAATCCTAAACAGAAGTTGGATGTATTCATGTAATCAAAGATTGGAAAATTGAAAAAGTTATGGGAAATTAATATAGAGACATGATATTTCCAAAAAGTGCTACTTTGCTATGGACTGTTAGTGATTTTCTCTCTTATGGTATGTTGTCTAGATGGAGTACTCAAGGCAAACTTACTTGTTCGTATTGCATGGAACATACAGATTCCTTCACTGCCTAAACATTCGTTGTGATGGAACAAAACTATTTTTCTTAAGAATTGATTAGTGAAAGATATGGTTCCACCTATAAGGTCAGGAATGGACATGTTAGAGAAAATCATTGAATTACGATTAATGAGGATAACTGAAGTTAGGTCTGAAGATGTTAATGGTCAAATAACCAAACGAACAAGATGTGGGTGGAATAAATGAAGTATATTTTAAGATTTTCCTTATTGGAATACAAATTTGATAAGGCATAATTTGGATGTTGTGCTCATTAAGAAAGAATGTGTTTAAGAAAATTTTTAACATAGTGATGAATATAAAAAGGAAATTTAAAGATAATATCAAATCTAGAGAAGACTTGAAGTTATTTTATCATCGTTAGGAGTTGCATAGGGATAACACAATTGGAATATATCCAAACGTAAAATATACATGATAAGCAAAGTAAGCAAGTGCTATATGAATGGCTTAAGAATATTAGATTTCCAGACGGGCATATATCCATTATGGTTAAATGTGTCAATATGCATAAGTTGAAGTTGTTTAGCATGAAAAGTCATGACTGTAATGTGTCTATGTTGCGATTACTCCTTATTACTTTTCGTGAGTTATTGCCTTCACAAGTATGGAAACCTTTTATAAAGTTGAGTTTATTTTTTAAAGAACTCACTGCATCACAAACTAGGGAGGAAGACATCGCATTTTTGAAAATTGACATTCCTTTGATTTTATGTAAGTTGGAATATATTTTCCCTCCAAGTTTCTTTGATTCAATAGAACATCTAGTTGTGCACTTGGCATATGAAGCAAAGCAAACAAGACATATATATTATAAATGGATGTATCCTTTTGAGAGGTACATTAATTGAGGAAAAGTTTTCATTATACATGTCATTTCAATTTCAATCCATTCATTTTTAATCTATTCATATGTTGTATATTGTAGATTTCGTAGACATTTAAAAAATAATGGGAAGAATAAAGCTTAGGTTGAAGGTTCTATATGCAATGCATACTTAGTTGAAGAAGCGTCATCATTTTGCTTATATTATTTCGAACCATAAGTGTAAACAAGGAACGATGTTAACAAATGAAGAATATCATGCAACTCAAACATATATTCTTTTGAATTGTCATGAAGTAATGAAATATGTCAAGTAAGTTATCCTTCTATTTCAACTCCTTATTTTGTACTTCTAAAAAAGATATACAAATATTAAAATACTAATATTATGTTACATAAATTTTATGAAACTTACATTAACATGTTGAAGCACACTTTTCCCAATATATCCACCGATCATATTGCTAAAAAGTTAGAGATAGAATTATGATATTGGTTCAAGTCATATGTGGTATACCTTAGCTAATAATATAACAATAAATTTTATAAGGATAATTATTATATAACTAATATAGATAATGAGTTGTTTTGTTTTTTTAGGCAGATGTTTTAACAAATGGAATTACAAATCAATTTATTATAAATCTTGCTAAAAGTTCATTACGTGATGTGACTATATATCTCGTTTACTTTGTAAATATTTACAAGTTTTACACTAAAAATATGGTTCCAATAGGGCATTAATCTCGTTTACTTTGTAAATATTTACAAGTTTTACACTAAAAATATGGTTCCAATAGGGCATTAATCAATAGTGGAGTAAGTATAAATGGTTCAAACTATAGTGAGAATGCATATGACTATTACAGTTGATTAATTGAAGAGCTACAATTGGAGTATCCTATACTTCCGATCAAAATAATCATTTTTGTTTAAATGTAAATTGTTTGATTCAATGTCTAATGTTGGAATGAAAGTGCATGAAAATTACAATATTGTCAAAATCAACCATAAGTGCGAGTTTAACAATTAAGAACCTTTTATATTAGGGTTATAAGCTTGTCAAGTGAATTATTTTCCTTATCCTAATTTGCGATGGGATAAAGCTGACTGGTGGACATTATTCAAAATAAAAGCTCAATCATTTGTTGAAATAAAGGACAAATATGTTATAAGACATCATCTCAAGCTCTATTTTTAGGAGGATGTGGAACAAAATTTGCCTTTTATGGAAATTACAAAGTATGAGCCATTAGGAATTTTAAATGATCCGGGGGTGTGTTCATTGAATTAAATGATGAAGACGAAGATATTTAGTTTGATGATGAAGGGAATCTACAATTAGAATTTGAATCATTAAAAGATATAATGTCTAAAGGTGATATAGAGTATGCTGATTTAGAGTAAGTAAAAAAATTTCAATGTATTTAATTTTTAAGTATGTTAATGCACAAATTTGAAAAAAAAATTGCTATGTATATATTATGTTAGATATATAATTTTATATGTACATTCAAATGACATGTTATACACCTAGTGATTCGGGTACACCGTCTTGAGGTAGTATGCCAATTAAAGGATGTACCCATGATTGTAGGTTGCCTATGCCACCACTTTCATTATCCAGCACACCAGCTTTGATGTCGACTCCACCTATAAGTTTGACTCTTTCAGCTTCATCCCCTATTCAAGATCCTCCTTTAGCTCCATTTATGTCATCGGCACCGACAAATCAAGATAAGGCATATACAGTTCCTGTACTTGAGCTACAATCTCATATTTATTTACAACATTGGTTGTATGTAATTATTTTTTTATATTTTCTATTTATTTTCTTATTTGTTATCTTATTAATAGTAACACTAACTAATTTCTATTTTTAATTTTGTTTAGTTTGTATCTATCTGATAAATGCTCACATGCATGCTAGAAGATCTTTAAGAAAAAGATTCATCATGATGGCTACACCTGGAAGAAGGTCCAACAGTCTATGAAGACCTTATACTAGGAGGAGTTCAATAAAGGCGAGTAATATTTATAATTCTAAGTTAAATATTTAAAAAAATAAGTTTTATACATTTACTAATTTTTTTGTGATTATTGTTCATACAAAAGAAGTTTTAGTGGTACCAGACGATCGATGCCTTAGTCCATATAACCTTTTTTAAGAAGGTTGCTTTGAGGTACAAGGACATGCTTCAAGATTTGAAGTATAAGAGTAAGGAGATTAAGGTGCATGTTGAGGCTTGGGACCACTAGCAGACTTAGTAGAGTTCTTCACATGCTCAAACTGTGATGTTAGCCTAAATAGATGGACCAAGAAAGGAGGTCCTACCTCAGGTTCATCTAGGCACATAGGGGGTTTATCCGCTATTTTGAACACACCAAATGGCTGGTAAGAAAATGTTTTCTCATTTATGAATAACTATTTAATTTTTTTTTTGTTTAAAGTTCTAATTCTAATTTCTTCTTCTCATTACCTTCATAACAGATTCGACAGTTGGGATTGAAGGTTCATCCTGTCGATGTCTTCGTATATTCACACACGAAACAACATGACATGGAGAACTTCATTGATGCATAGTTCAAGGTTGTTAATATATGTCATAATTTACTTATTTTATATTTTATTTTTTTTCATTAATTAATATTTATATATCCCATACTTTACAAAAATATAGGATACCATTTCTAGACATGGTGAGTAGTTATCGGAGCCACCTCTTGGATTTGATGAGCCTCGTCAGGTCAATAAGCATGAGGTTTTCATGTTTGCAATAGGGAGGGGGGAAGGGGTCAGGTGAAGCATTCAATCCATGGTATGGGTGATCAAACCCTTCGTTTCAATGGCAAATCTTTGGGTGCCAACTCTTCTTTAGCTCCATCGCCTTCTGCCAAGGACTTGCAACGAGAGGTCGACAGGCAAGTAGATGAGAGGATCATATCCTATCACACCCACATCAACTTTATCAATTCACGAATGCGAGATATTGAGGATTGACTGCACGTCGTGTCCCAACAGACTAGGATACCTTTTCTCTCTTATTTACAAATGCCTATGCCACCTGCTCCACCCCCTCCTCAACCATTGGCTTCTATTGCTATTGTTGTTGCTTCTATAGCTGCTGCTCCTCTTACATCTAATCCAAATGCCTCCAACATTGTTGATGATTTTTTCGTTGGTCCGGATGATGCAACTACTGATTAGTTTTTATAGTTTTATTCATATCAAACATTGACAATGTTATGTATATGTTCAAATATATATATATATATATCTGTGTGTGTGTGTGTGTGATATTATAAATATTAATACCATAAATAGTACAAAATATTAATAGTATCAAATTAACATTATAAAATTAATATTGAAATATCAATATTAATTTAATAAATAATATTAATATTAATATCATAAATAGTATAAAATATTAAATAGTATGAAATTAATATAAAATATTAATATTAATATTATAATATTTAAAAAAATCTTCAAAAGTTACCAACATATCGATACAAAAAATTAAAATAAATATCAATAGATTACCAATGACCTTTTTCAAAAATATAATACACGAGTTTAATTCACCGACTCATTACTGATGACTGACTGATTGATTTACCGACATACTTATCGACATTGGTAATTTAGTTAGATTTTTGTGCTTAAATAATGACTGATATTTCGTCAGTAATTTATCATTAAGTTTGTCAACATATAGGATTTTTCGTCGATATCTTGTTACTAACCAACACTTCACCGATAGATACTGACTGTTGATGATCCAACAATAAATGTAGATTACTAACGGAATAAATGCCTTTACCGATGGAAATTTCTATCCGTAGATTATATATTTCTTATAGTGCACCCTGTTGAGGCTTACAATGGTTTGACTAAGGATTATAAGGATTGGTGTCTTTTCGAGCTTGATTCCTTCAACGGGGAGTAGGAATTGTAAATTTATTTCCTTGTCACCTCTTTGAAGCAAAAGCTCTATAGGACAACCGCTATGATATGGGCTTGTGTCACCAGGGCATGGCCCCTAAAAGAGTAAAGAGCAAGGAAGAGAGACATAAGGACCTTCTCTTCACGTAGAGTCTACATGGGTACCTCATCATATCGCAGATAAATAGTTCCATCATCTTCTAGATATATGGGCAATTTAGGCATGATTGGGCAATCTGATTGACCCTCATGATTTGACAGGTGAGAATGGCACCAAACATTTCTAGTAGGGCAAATTTCAGTATCTTCAAAGTAGAAAGAATGAGTAATAGGATCCTATAAATCATAGGAAGCCTGAAGAAAGTCCATGTTAAGTTAGACTGTGGAGAGATATTAGCTCACCCAAGGTAGATCGACTAACTTTAGAAAATGGGAGACTTCAAAAAAGCTTTAGCCATGGTGGAAAAGCTAAAAAAGGTAGATCCGAGCATAAAAAATAAGGATGTGGATTTTATAGAAGAAAGAGAATGTGAGTAGTGCATGAAAGATACATGCAATAGTACATGGATATACAAACTACTCAAGTTATTTGTACAAACAATTAGTAGACTATATAGACAACTTGATGGTCTGTACAAATCACTTTTCCTATAAAATTTTTGGTATAACCCCTTCGCATTTTGGGCTTCTGGATTGTTTCAAACCCATTCTAAGGACCACGTACATGTACAAATGAGAGTAAACACAACCACATATTTAGAGTACAAATTCAGAGCTAGTATCAAAATTATGCACATATACTGAAGAAATTTTAGAGTTTCATAAAAATGGTGGCAGTATCACCATAAGTTGTATCCTAAAAATCCTAACTGTCGATGAAAGAATCCAAAAGAAGAGGGTTTTTAAAATGGCCTAAATATATTGTCCAACATTATCAAGATTCATCAATGTTCAGTAGTGTACGATGAAGAACAAAAAATAGAATCCTAAAAGTTAAGGCAGTTACTAACAGCTCAATCCTCCTCATCTCCTAAAGTCTTCTGCTGTTCCCCCTCCTTGAAAGCAACATACTCCTTTGAGTATGAGGGCTCTAGCATTGGCATCCTCTCAATCTCAGCCTATACTACCACCAAACACTATTGTGTCTCATAACTCTTGGGCCAGATGTTGGACAGTCTCTTATAAAACACACAAGGATTGGGATGGATAAGGCATGTGCACACATAAGCAAAATCATAAACATGCATGCATGATTTGCATTTTTTGTTACTAACCTAGACCTCCCTAGTCTACTAGGTCACGATCCCCTTTAATGCAATGATCAAGTTAACCATCGCCTTAACATGTGTGAGGGAAATTTTTGTAAAGGAAATATTATCTTAATAACATGTAATTAAGCAAAAAGTAAACTATACAAACACTATAAAGGAAATGATACTCATATGAGTGGCATCGACCAACTTGAAGGTACATATTAATACGATAATATCCATTGGCCACCATCGACCTAGTCAGAGATGCCATGCTATTAGGAAAGGGGTCAAGCTCGCCCACCATTACTGGCTCTAGTCTTTTAGTTCTGAAAGTGCGAGCCTTCTTGTAGCCTCGAATAATTGGAGTATCCTCCATAGGCCTTCACTCAAAGTGTGTCACAACATGGGCCTAAAGGCATAGGAATACCTGATGGCCACCTCTATCAAAAGGATGTCCCCATAAGGGCTTTAGACATCTAGGTCTTATATCTGATGCTACTTGTGATAAGCTACTCTCTTTATATGAACCTTGAAGCACACTGAAACTTCTTCCTCTTTAGGTTATCCACCTAAAACATACTTGAGTGTGGATTCTAAGGAATCAATCATGCATCTAGACCCTTACATTATAAGAGAACCCTCTTTTTGTGATACTTCTCTTAGAGTGAGGGTCTATGAGTAAGTGTTGACTGTAAGAGCAATCCTCTGCCTCCACCACCTCTGGCCACCATATATAAGTCGCCCTTATTGGGTTTTGTAGAAGAAGCACAATGGGAAAACAAAATTTTCTACATAGAAAGCCCACCAAGGATCCATGCAATTCAATTAAATTGAAAAGAAATGATGCAAAAACCTTACCAATTCGGATAAGAGATATAAGAATGTTGAAGGTAAATATGTGGTTTACACAGGTAAACCAAACCTTTAGCTTAGAGTCAAATCAAGACATCACTAGAGGATGATTGTCCTCTACAGGTATCCACACGAATAGGCTTTCCAAAAGGAAGTTGTGCCCGCACCAAGGTCAGTTTTCTTATCTCTGTCTCTCTTAACATTTTATGAAGTTAACGTGAATAATGTTATCGATTTTCAAAAAACCCTAGCAATAATATGGCTAAACTATTTAGATATATACGCCAACTTAGTATCTTTTAAGATACAAATAACTATATATCCTAATTTGTTTTAACCTTAAAAATGAAAAAAATATCTAAAATATTAAGATAATATCATTATATTATATTTATATATATATATATATATAGTAATAAATATAATTTTCCTTTTAGGCATGTTCTATGTTCCACCTTGTAGGTTCACATAAAGTTGATAGTGGGCCAAAATCTATTTCTGACCAACAAATCATAAGTGGACTCTAGCAAGACATTATGAATATACAAATTATGTGAAGATCAATGATCCGACCTAACCTACTTTACAAATAGTATTATAATCCTTTTGTCACATTATATATTAGTTGAACATATGGTATGGATCATGTCATCCTTATACAGTTCAATTCTTTCTCGATCTCTAAGTAGACTAATGTAAAATGACATTGATAACCTTTATAAATTTATTTCTACATACCCATGCAATCTCTTTAATGTAACTTATTAAGGGGCCTAGATATATACTTCTTATAAATAAATAAAAGATAAATTCCTTCTCAATCACTCATATTCCTCTATATGATTTACTTTGTGTCCAATATCAGTCGATATAATCATTTGATTAAAGATAATGATGGATTGTACCAAAACGTGAAGTTCATCATATTAAAATCCATGGTGATTTTTTAGTAAGATGATTAAGTTAATACTATTGCACAAGAATCACTTAGGACTATTTATCCATATATGGTTCTCATAATGGGTTGGTCTAATACAATATTTCTTAAACATGTATATATATCTTTGACATAATATCACATATCTATAACTAGTAAAACATAGTCATCAATCAAACACATGGTAGTCTTCATTCAATATTATCCCAATGATTATGACTGATCTAGTTATGTTGCCACTCTATGAATTTGGTGTGATATTAGGTATAGACTGGTTGTCGAAATATTATGCAATAGTGAATTGTTTTACTAAGAAAGCTATTCTGAAAGCTCTAAATTAGACAAGGGTTATGTTTTAAGGGGAAAGACAAATTGTACCTACATGTCTAGTTTCTACTATCAAGGCTTTTCACATGATTAAAGGTGGTTGTGAGGCTTATATGGCACATGTGGTAGACACAAGGTTCACAAATGAATTACTTAAGAATATTCCAGTGGTAAATCAGTTTCTAGATGTATTTCTAGCTGAATTACCTAGTTTGTCAACTGAGGAGAGATAGAATTCACAATTGAGTTAGTCCTAAGAATAACATCGATATTTATTCCACCTTATAGGATGTCTCCAGCTGAGTTGAGAGAATTAAAGACCTAATTACAAGAGCTACTTGAAAAAGGATTCATCAGACCTAGTATGTCACCTTAGGGTGCTCCAGTGTTATTTGTTAAACTAAAAAATGGGACAATGAGGTTGTGTATTGATTTTAGGCAATTGAATCAGGTTAATATGAAGAACAAATATCTTTTTCCAAGTATAGATGATCCGTTTGAACAGTTATAGGAGCATGGGTGTTTTCTAAAGTTGAATTGAAATCAGGTTATTATCAGCTTAAACCCAAATATACCTAAGACTGCTTTTCAAACTTGGTATGGGCATTATGAATTTTTGGTTATGCCATTTGATTTGACTAACACACTAGCTACGTTTATGGCTCTTATGAATAAAGAGTTTCAACCTTACCTAGACAAATTTGTAATTTGTGTTCATTGATGACATACAGGTGTATTCAAAGAGCAAAGAGAAGCATGAATAACATTTAAGGATTGTGTTGTAAATTTTGAGAGAAAAATAGTTATTTGCTAAATTAAGCAAGTGCGAGTTCTGGATTGACCATGTGGCATTAGGATATGTAGTTTTTGAAATGGGCATATAGGTGGGGTTCAAATAAAATTAAAGTAATAGTAAAATAGGAAACCTTAAAGAGTGTTGCAAAAGTTTGAAGTTTCTTAGGACTAGTTAGGAATTATTGTTGATTTGTTGAGGGCTTTTGACTCATAGTTATTGCATTAACTAAATTACTTTGAAAAAATATAGCATTTTAGTGGTCTGAAGTATGTTAGGAGAGTCTTGATGAATTAAAAAATAGATTGATATCTACTATAGTGTTAGCCATTCCTACAGGCAATGGAGGATTTGTGGTTTTTATAGTGATGCCTCTCATCAAGGTTTGGGATGTGTTTTAATGCAATATGGCAAGGTAATTGCCTATACATCTAGACAACTGAAGCCTTATGAATTATCTTAACTAGTATATGACCTAAAACTTGTTATCATTGTATTTACTTTGACAATATGGAGGCATTACTAGTATGGAGAAACTTTTCAAATATTTATAGATCATAAGAACTTAAAGTATTTGACGAGTAAAAAAGAATCAAACATGAGATAGAGGCGGTGGTTAAAATTGCTAAAAGATTATGATTGCACTATTGAGTATCACTAAAGGAAGACAAATATGGTTATTGATGTTTTGAGCAGGAAATCAAGAAGCAATGTAGCTCATTTACAGGTATTTTCAGTATCTTATTAATTCAATTATGAGTTATGAATGTGGAATTAGCTATGCAAAAGAATGGGATATTGATTGCTACATTTTAACTAAGACCAATGTTGCACGATCAAGTTAAAGAAGCACAAGCCAAGGATCCAAAGTTATAGAAAATGATTAAAATGGTAAAATAGGGGAGACATACTGATTTTGAAATTTAAGATGCCTTGATGTTGGAATCTCATATTTGTGTGCCTAATGTTGATAACTTGCAAAGAGAAATCCTAGAAGAAGCACATAATGCTCCATATGCCATGCATCTAGGAATGACGACAATGTATAATACCATGTGATCTTATTTTTGTTGGCCCAAAATGAAGAAATATGTAGCAGCCTATGTTTCAACATGTTTGACTTGTCAGCATATCTAAACAGAACATCAAGCACCAACTGGAAAATTGAAACCATTGATGATTCTGGCATGGAAATGGGAAAGAATAACCATGGACTTTGCACATGGGTTATTGAGAACTTTGAAGAAGAATGATGTTATATGGGTAATCATTGATCAACTAAGTTAACTCATTTTTTGGCTATTCGATAGAGGTAATTCACTTAAGCACCTAGCTAAGATATATATGGATGAAATTGTCAGATTACATGGTGTTCTAGTATCCATTGTATCATATAAAGATCCATGATTTCATCTCGATTTTGGCTCAGTTTGCAATAGGCTTTGGGTACCAAGTTGAGTTTTAGTATTGCTTTTCATCCTCAGACAATAGAAAGGACAATTTGGACACTAGAAGACATGCTTCGAGCTTGTATGATAGAGTTCCAAGGTGTATGGGATGAATATATTCCCTTGATTGAATTTGCTTATAATAGTCATTATCATAATAGTATACAGATGGCACCATATGAAATACTATATGGAAGAAAATATTAAAGTCATATCTATTCGGATAAAGAAGGGATGCACATTTTAGAAGGTCCAGAACTAGTGCAAGATATTATGGACAAGGTGAAGGTAATCAAGAGCAAACTTAAAGCAAAACAAGACAAGAAAAAAAGCTATGCAGACAACACATAAGAGAAATGGAATATGATGTAGGAGACAAAGTGTTCCTCTGAGTTTCACCATGGAGAGGAATAATTTGATTTGGCAAGAAAGGGAAACTGAGCCCTCGATGCATAGGGCCATATGACATCCTACAAAAAATTGGTCCATTAGCTTACATGTTAGCACTATCATTAAAGATGGCTCAGATTCATGATGTATTTCATATGAGTATGCTTAGGAAGTATCGATCTGATCCAACACATACACTTAGGGGTCCGATAATAACAATTTCAAATGATGTAAGTTATGTTAAAGAACCAGTAAAGGTCATTGGTTAAATGACAAAATAGTTACAAAATCGAGAAGACCCTTTAGTTAAGGTGTAATAGAGAAACCACTTATAAGAAAAGGCTATATGGGAAACCAAAGAGAACAAGAAATAACAATATCCATATTGGTTTACAGGAATTGAATTTTGAGGATGAAATTCTTTATAAAAGGGGAAGAAATGTAACATTCCTATCCTCATTCATTAGCATCCTCATATGAACACATTCATGATATAAAAGATTTACAATCCCACATGAACATATGCATTGGATAAATGATAATTAAGATATGTGAATTTGATAGGCACGATGATGACACTTATACCATTGCATTTGAGACACTTGAACATAGATGTGATGCTTATATGGTTGTGTGGCAAATTATTATATGTTGTGTGCATGTTGTAATATCATAGATAATGGTGTTTTAGAGCCTATTTAAAAGTATAAAGAGCATATAGGGGTTAGAAGATGGATGGAGGTGATGAAAGAGTGAAGAAGAGAGACTAAAAGAGGAATATTGAACTTCTAACCAATTGTAGTGAGACACCATGATTCTGTCTTATTAGAATAGGTTTACAAAATGAATTTCTCATTCTTTAGGAGTAGATTAGAGAGGAAAAATATAAGGGGCAGTAGAAGAAAGAAAGGAAGAAATGAAGGAGAGGAAGAAGAAGAAGAATAAGAGAAGGAGGAAGAAAACTGAGCTAGCTAGGAGGAAACTCTAAGTTTTTCTAGTTTTGGCAAAAGAGGTAAGTTTATTTATCTTATGACCACATGAAATTCCTCCATCATAACATGTTAAACATGCATGATTAGTAAGAATTATGGAGTAATTTGAGGTAGAGCTCATGTTTGGAGGTTGAAGCTTAAGAAAATAGAGCTTATTGTGTTTGTTTTGTTGTTAGAGCATATTTTTATAACCACAATTTCATAACCTTAGAAGAAGAATTATGGAAAGTGTATGCCATAAAATTTATAGCATTATTCTCCATCTAAATGCATGAAATACAGTTTTGCTTAACTTGGTGTGTGTGAATAACTATGGGATCTTCATTAGGGCTGGTTCATAACCTACCAAAATCACCTTAATCTAGATGTTTTCATCTATTTTGATGACCTTATGTGTTGACTCAGACAAAGTAAAAGAAAATAGAATTTGTAGGGTTATATCCCATCTAAATTCCTATAAAACAGTTTTGCTTAATTTATTGTGTGGAAAGAAATAGGGCTTATTAATTGTGATTGACCCTAAACCTAATAAAACCTCATCTGCCTTTTAATTCTGTTTCTAAGATTTGATGGCCATATAATGGGAATTTAGTGATTTTTCAAGCTTGAAAGTTATATATTTATGTCTATTCTACATGCTTGTAAAATAGTTTTGTCAAATATATCATGGTTGAGATATTTCTCCTTTATTCATTGAGTTGCGACTCATCAAATCGCAATTATGTTTTTCAAATATTGAAGCATATTGTTTGGGTACTTTGGAGCATAAAGTTTTGCATATAGACATATGGAGGCCAGATCGTCAGCTGAATTCTAATTTTATATATATATATATATATATATATATATATATATATATAGGATTGTGTATGAATGATGAGTTAACCTTTATGCATATGAATTTTGAACATGAATGTTGTAATTAGTAAATAAATAGGTTGCTACATTATCACTACAAGTATATGACCAAGATTCTTAAATAACACATGAACTAACATTTAACTTTGTTTTGTAGGATAAACATAGATGGTCCAAAGTCAAAGTGTTCAGGTAGTTACACCTGATATTGACAGACAATTCCTAATGACACGTCAAACACTACCTCACGAACCACAGGGAATGACCATCCATGTCTGGCAAAAGGTTGCCACATTATAGCAACCCCTAAGCTTGTCAAAGGGCCACAATGTTAGTTGGATAATGATAAAAAAGCAAATAATTGAAAAAAGTAAAGAAATTCAATAGAGTAATTAGCACTAACACTCATCAAGCACCTTACATGTATGACTACACCCTACTGCATTGATTGAGGAACCGGTATAGATATGCCATCATTGTAGATCATCGATCAGTGGTGGATGAGCCCCAAGTCCTCTAGCGATGGCAACAAATAGATCTCAATAATACCCGCTGGGTTCACAAACAAAGTCCATGTCAAATTGTATAAGAAGAAGTACCAGGACACCTGGTCCATCAACTTCTACAAACTATCATCAGTAGCAACAAATGCGTTAGCATTCAAGCTGGTGCAATCAAAGGTTAGATTCCCCTTCATCCAGGGAACACACCTAAGTAATTTATGAATATAATCCTTCTACAGTACTAGATAGTTCACGTAACATTTTTGAGGATAAGAATCTCGAAGCAATAGATCCTTATGAGGTTGGTGAAGTCCCTTGACATAACGGTCAACTTCCTAATCTAAGGTAGGTAGAAGGTATGGCTAGTGTCCATCCACCACTCAATATGTGCCCGCATCGTAATGGAATAGCCCTGTGGGGCCTTATCTGGGCATGTTAAGAGAAAAGGTAGAAGACCAATCTCTTCTAGTCGAGCTACCACACGAACTAGAAGCTCCCTGAACTAAACCCCAATTAGGGTAATATATCTAGCACCCTTGCTAAAGGAGACATCACCCTATAAGAAATAAAAGGTAAAAATTCAACTTTCACATTGCAAAACAAAGCAAGCAAAAACAAAGAAGAAAAAGATTAAAGTAATAAGAAAAATAAAGGGAAAAAGAGAGAGATAAAAGAAAAAAAAATCACAAATAGATACACAAATCCAAAAAATATATATATTTTTCCTATATGTAGATGTTTTATGTAGTCTAACAAAATAAAAAAACAAAAGAATAATTAAAATCTAGCATAACAAAAATGCAATTTCTAAAATTTCATGGAAAATTATGAAAGGTTAACAAATTTAGTTCAGACCCATTAAAAATTTGTAAAATAATAAACTAGAATAATAAATAAATTACTCTAAGCCATAGGTATAAATTTTAATTTTGCATATGTTATCATAAAAATTAGTTTCGATAATTTCAATGTAGATTTCCAAAAATTGATGAAGGAATAAAAATCGAGGAAGCAAAATAACTGATAGACAATAAAATAAAATTCCAAAAATTAAAAGGTAAGTGTCTTATGATTAGTTCTAAATATTTTTTTACCTAACCTAGTGTTTGCTTGCAGAAGGTGATTCATAAGCAGTGCCTAAAATTTAAATTGATGAAAGTGAGGAAAATAAATAAAATTCAAGGATATGGAAGAGGAAACTATCACACTAGAGGTCGTGCCCACCAAATAGCAATACAAGTCATACACTATATGTGTGTTCTAGCACAACTTGAAGCCCTTCGATATGATCTTCAAAGTAACTTATGTTAAAAAAGATGTTGAGACAAAACCACAGATAGCCTTCAGCTGTCGTAGAACATCATAGGTGCCCACATCGCCCTTAGAAAAGTCGACAACAGTGTCAAACATTAAGTCATCAAATTTGGCCATAATGAAGACTTCGTAAGTAAAGGGAACCCTAAGAAGCCTAAGTCCATAAAGAATTCTAATGAGCGAAGAAAGAGGAAAGTGCACAAACAAGCTTTTAAGCCTACTGTGGCGCTTATGTAAGAGGGGCTATTTGTTTAAACAAGACTTCTCTATACAAACAATTAATACCCCTCTATATTGCACAAATTTACTATCGCACCACTTTTACATACGGAGTCCATCAAGTTGGTTTGTATAGGCAAGCATATGTCTATACAGACCACAAAAACTTGGCAAGAGAGGAAAGGGAAAGGAAAAACAACCTTAATGAAAAATTACCAAATACCCCTCAAAACCACTAGAGCTCTAAGAAGTAGTTCCAACCTTTAGATTGTCTATCAAATTACTAAGTTACTCTAAAAAATTGACCCCTTAGGGATGCCATAAGGATCTTTAAAGCAAAATCCACATTTTAAGGACCATTCCAACTGAAGAAAGGGATGTTCAATTGTATCAAACCTGAAAACACTACTCCAACATGAGTACACCTCTAAAACAACCAAAAGGAGTGTAATGATTAGAATTTATTCCTAAGAAGACCAAAAAGGCTATTACGATGCACAATTGCCCCTTAACACGCTAAAAAAAAGATATGACACAAAATTATCCCCAATAAGCTTTTTAGAGACAATTCACCCATCAAAAGGGCTAGAACAATTCAAATAGATTCAAAGAATATTAGCAACTATAAGAAAGCTATTATAAACACATAGAACACCCTAGTACCTATTAGAGAACTACTAAAACACTTAATACCTATAAAAGAGCTATTGAGATCCTTAATGCCTATTAGAAATCTACTAAGACTAGTTGTACCTACTAGAAAACTACCAAAACATTTAGTACCTATTAAAGAGCTATTGAGATCCTTAGTACTTACTAGAAAATTTCTAAGATCCTTAGTACGTACTATAAAGCTGATAAGAACCCTAGCACTTGCTAGAAAGCTTTTAGAAAACCAAAAACCTACTTTAGAGCTATTAGAAACATACAAACACACTTGTACCAACTAGAGAGCCGCTAGAACAAACTTTAGTACCTATTTGAGGAGTTGCTAAAGAATTATACCCTTTGGTATCCTTTTTAATGTTTTCATTCCTACTAAAGAATTGTACACTTTGGTACAATTTCTAATATACATAAGTTCTTATGGGACCTTTACCATACCTGGTCTGAGTTGACCATGCGCATTCTCTATCATTTGTTGATAGAAGAATAAAACCACGTTTAACAAAGAACCTTTAAACTTCAAATGTAGGAATAATAAGGTTAGGAGGTTCTTTTTTCAATAATGAGTGCATTTCATACATACATACATTCATTATTTATTCTTGCATCATGCTAATAACCATTGGTTTGTAACCATCATAATTCCATCAAAACCCTTATGGAATAAAAAAGGCAAACAACTAGTTAGGAAGAGCAAGGCACTTAGTCCAATCTAACTGCTTGAGTTATTGATGGAGCCAATAGTACTGCCTGAGGTTATAAAAAGGATAAAGGCTGATCTCAGTCATACCATAGAGGAAAAAATTGCTAAGGAAGTAAATAAACACCTTAATGAGATTTTAAAGAAGAGTGAGGCATCTATCAGTAGGACTAATAAAGGGAAAACATCCATGGAAACACCCTCGCCTGTAGTTATTGATGATGATTTGTTTGGAATGAAAAAGTACCAAGAGAGCAATTTGGCTAAAAAAGTGGGGAGTGCTACTGTAGTTCCTGATAAGTTGATGAAAAGTGAAAATAAAAGTGTCCTATTTGGTGACCTTACTAGGTAATTAGAGAAAATTTAAAAGACTATAGGCATTGAGAGTCTAAAAAGAGGAACTAATATTAAGGAGTTGGTTACTCGTAAGCCAAGGAAGCTTCTCACTATTTTTTAAATGATTGAGCTTCTGAAGTCTTATAAAATCTTAGTTACAACTGACCCTATCCATTCCTATATGCTAATAATGAAGACATTTGGAGTGCTATCACTAGAGCGACCTATGAAGACTTGGAACTACAATCTACCTAAGATGATTAAGGGATTAAAAGGAGTTAATAGAAGTTTTGAGAAACACTATGCTTGTAATGCAACATTAAAGGTTACTCTATAAGACTTATAGTCATTAAGTTAGAAAACTGAAGAGAGTTTCAATGACTACAAAAGAATGGCGAAGAAATTGGCCTTTAAGGCAACTACTAGGCCGACCAAAAGAGTGCAGGTTAGAATGATCATTAAAGGGGCATTAACAAGCATAATTAATAAAAATAAATGGATGTTAGTACATAACTTTAAGGACTGTAGAAAGATAGGCCTATAGGCTAAGGAGTTAGAGCTGGAGTGATAACTTTCAGAACCTTAGAAAGATAGGTTCATAGGCTGAGGAGTTAGAGCTGGAGTGCATATTACGCCTTTCACCAAGAAGGCAAGCATAACACAGGTGATTATTGCAGACCAAGACATGAAATTCAAGACCTTAACAACAATAATATTATTATGTCACGTAAAATTGGAAGGCCTAGTATAAAAGGGAATTTGTTTCCTAATTACCATAAAGTGTTGTCTTCGAACCAAAGAGGTTTCATAATTGATTCTGGGAATCCTAGGGAGATTGTAATGGCCATTTTAAGTGACTATTGGGTTTTGTAGAATGAGCACATTAAAAAAATAAAAATTTATACATATAAAAGCCATTAAGGATCCATGCAATCTAATTAAATCGATAAGAGAAGACATGAAAACCTACCGATTAAAGCAAGTATCACAAGATCATTGGAAGGTAGAGAGGGAATTTACACTGTTAACACCAACCTTAAGCATGGGATGTACATTATCAAATTTAGACACTACTAGAATGATGAATGACCTTTGTAGGTATCCACACGAATAACTAACCTCCAAAATGATTAGTGTGTTAACACTATGGTTTTTCTCTCTCTAAAATGTTTTCTGAAAAGGCAACATGGCGTTCTCATATTATATCAGAAAACCCAAAACATACATATATATCTTAACTATTAAGATATTTATGCCAACTTTATATCTTAAAAGAAATAGATTACGTAATATCCTATTTCGTTTTAACTTTTAAAATAAAATAGATATCTAAATAATTTAGATAATATCTCTAATTATATTAATTATAAATAGAAAGAATAGTAAAAACATATGTCGCTTTGCCTATTTTATGGGTGCAACCTTATAAATTCACATAATATTAAGACTGAGTCAAACACAAGTCATAAGTGGCCTCTAGTAAGATATTATGACTACCTAAATTGTGAAAGTAAATAATTCAACATAACCTATTTTACAAATAGTATTATAATCCTTTTATCACATAATATCTCAACTGTACATAAGGTATGAATCATGTCATCCATATAGAGTTCAATTCTTTCTCGATCTCCAAGTAGTATGATGTAAAATGATATTGATAACCTTTATCAATTCATTTTTGCATGGCCATATAATCTTTTTAGTCTAACTTACTAAGGGGCCTATAGATATATTTCTCATAAATCTATGAAGGACAAATTCTTTTTGAATCACTCATATTCCTCTATGTAATTTATTTCATGTCTAATATCAGTATGTATAATCATCCGATTAAAGATAATGTTAGACCATATCAAAACATGAAGTTCATCGTATTGGAATCCTTGATGATTTTTGGGTAAGATGATTAAGTTAATACTATTACATGAGAATCACTTATGACAGTTTATCCATATAGTGTTATCATAGTGGGTCAGTCTAGTACAATGTTTCTTAAACATGTATTTATGTGTTTGACTTAGTATCACATATCCATGACTAGCAAAACAAAGGCATCAATCAAAACATATAATAGTCTTCATTCATTATTATCCCAACACTAATGACCAATTATGGGCAATTTAGAATATAACTTTTTGCACCTAAAGGATTTACTATCAAGTCATATATTTGATGACATTAGGTAGAATTAACTATTCATGGAATTTATCATCTAGTCATAAACAAAAAGCTATTTAACAAAAATACAACACGACATTATTAAGAAAAAATTTATTATAAGAAATGGCCTAGAGCATATAACTAACAATGACCTCTATGAAGCATACAGTTGTTACTTGCACTATTAATCCTTAGGATAGTTCAAATGAGGAGACTATGGAGTTGAAGAGGGGGAATATGACTAGACTTTGGGAAGAGAGTGAAAAGGAGAAGGAAAAAAATTAGTTGAATCATATAACTAGAAGCAGGAAGTACTATCCAAATTGGGAGGCCCCTAAATAGCTTAAAGTTTAGAAAGATGAGGACAAACTTGTGGTGAAGGAGAAGGAGAAGGATAACCCCATTTTAAGGTAGTTAAAGTAGATGTCGGCTTAGATCAGTATGTGGGAATCGCTCATCACTTCTCAGAAGCACAATAGAGCGATGATTGAAGCTTTATCAAGTCTAATCATTTCCAAAGAAGCTACACTGAAAGACGCAATACCCTTAGTCACTAATAAGGAGAAGATTACATTTTCTATTAAAGACTTACTACTTAAAGGAAGAGACCATAATCTGGCCTTATTTATTAGGGTCGAGGTGAAAGAGATAAACTTTATATGTCATGATTGATGATGGATCTGAGATTAATATTTGCCCTCTAAAGTTATTACACAAATTTGGGGTGATGGAGAAAGATATGAAAGCATTGAATAGTATCATCTATGCTTATGATGATAGCAGAGAGTAGCCACAGGCATATACAAAACCATATAAAGGCTAGGGTTATAGAAGTTATGGTGGAGTTTATATTGCTAAACATTTCCATTACCTTCTGGTTGTTACTAGGAGGCCATGGTATCACCCGTTGGGAGGTGTGCCATCCGTAGTGCACTAGAAAATAAAGATTCCTTAAAGGGGGAGATTGTCACCATTTGCACTACAATATGGTGGGGGAGGGGGGATAGTATCAATGTTAAGCATGGTTAATCCATACCTCTGTGGCTTTTAGGTTGTAAGGGTTACAAATAAATGGATCGATCTAAAGGTGGCAAACATTACGATGAGTATGAACTTTCTTCAAGTTCAAAGGTTGGGAAAAAACTTAATAGGTGTGCCTAAATTTCTACAAATTCTATAAAACCTACTAAAATGGGTGAGGTTATTGAAGGGAGCAATAAAAGCATTTAGTGTTGGATGTATGAGGTCCCTTGTTTGATTTCTTTATTAAAAAAAGGAGAAGTAATTGAAGCATTAAAAGGAGAGGTGGTTGAATAAGATGAAAATGAGTAAAAGTCCATACCTATAGACAATCTTGAAGAAACATTCTTTCAAATGCAGTTAAAAAGTATGAAAATTGGCTAATTGAATTACCAGGATTCATTTGATAAAGTTTGTGAGAAGAAAAAGAAAAGAAAAAAAGGAAAATAGATTATGGGGGGTAGCAGAAGAATAGGAGAAGGGCCAATATGTAGTTTCGTATAACACTCATACACTATGGCCATGGAAGGATAAGCGTAAGATGACATGGAATATGAGCAATATCTACTAGATCAACAATTTTGGGAAATGAAAGAGTTAGTTCAGAGGAAGTAAGTTGCTTAAGTTGAATTAGAACTACCTCACGAAGATCCATAATGGAGAAAGACTAAACCTAAAAATTATGCTAAAGGGATATATAAGGCTTGACTCAACTGATATTGTTAATATGATTATAAATTCCATTAAGGATATAAGAGACTATAAAGCTATACAAGTATAGTCATATGAGATACGACAAGCAAAGATGAATAGGATAACATTATAGGAAAGTTTCATGAACAATAAGCTTGGGGATGATTAAATGAAGCAAGATTTTGAAGAGGTTATAAAGGTTATGGCTAGTCAAAAAGGTGAGATTCTGGATAGGCTAATAGTTACTTAAGCACAACAACTAAAACAACCAGTGTAAAAAAAAGGAGGACAAGAGAAGGATCTAAAAAAGACTAATGTCGAATAAGCTCTAGTGACTCCTTTTGAATAGCCTAACTTTCCTAATACCTCTGATGTTCTTATTTATAGTTTTATGTGGATGATGATGTATTTATTTATAAGTTTAAGGTAATGAATGTTGAGTTTACTTATGTGATGTGTTTTCTCATGGTAGTGTGCATAACATGCATCATTTCATGAGTACATTTAATTTTAATTCTATGCATACCAATGCATTTAATCTTGAAACATAGGGAAATTTAAAAATCTTACTTATTGCCAGTGACCAAAGGAAGTTTGAACAACTGCTCAAGAAGTATTAAAGGGCCTTTGCTTGGACATATGAGGGTATGGCAAGGGTTAATCGATGGATAATTGAACATAAGATTTTGACTTACCCATACATGAAGTCAGTGAAACAAAAGCTCAAAAGACAGAGACCATGATGCAAGCATCAAATTCTAGACCTCTAGATGCAAAACCTACTGATGAGAATTACTTAATATATTCCCTATAATGTAAGTAGGATTACTAAAGGAAGAGATAAGGGCCTTAGAAAACCTTGGAGAAGCCGAAAGCCAAGCCCATAACCACAGCTCAAGTTGCTAGCTTCAGCTTATAAGTTGTACAGCCTAGATGTTAGGGTTGTACTAAACCCTAGCCCTTGGAATCTTATAGAACTGGTCCCTCCTTAGACCTTGGGGTTATGCAACTCTAACAGATGGACTTATAACCTTGTCTTAGCTATGCAGCCCACATGTCAACCTTAATTCCAAGAGATCCATCTCCCCTTCTATGATTTGATGTGTTCATAATGTGACTGAAACCATTTTAAGGTCTGGCGCACTCATCCCATACCAATAAATACCTTTCCCATTTGATCTAAAATGGAGGCTTGGAAACCTTAACAAAACTCTACCAAAATTAACCCTCGTACATCTTTTAAACACATAAACCCTACACCTTAACTTACCCCAATTCACTCTAAGGTAGAACTAGGCCTAGTCTTTTAATTTTTGTGCCTTCCCTAAGAATTTTGGATGATATTAGATCCATTGTGTGCCTTTAATGGCAAGGATTTCACCAAAAGGCATCTAGAATCCCCTATTTCCCCTTCTTCACTTCCTTTTCTTATTTCTCTTTCTATTTTCAAAACCTAAGAAATACGGGTTGTACAGCTTTATTAGTAGGCTATACAACCTTGTTTTGTGTTGTACAACCTAACTTTCCTGCTAGTTTTGCAAAAAAATTTTTCTTCTCCTCTTTTGGATCTTGACTTTTTTGAAGTATTTTTTATGATAATTTATGACTCCAGCAGCAGAATGGGTGAGGTCTAACAACTTAAGACCCCTATTCACTTCAAAAATAAAGTCTTAGTTATGTTTTAAATGGTTTTTATTGCTTATCATACTAAAAGCTCTTGGGTTCTTTCATTTGATTTCAAAAAGATGCTTTAATTTTGTTTTAATGATCTCAGGGCCATAATTAAGTGAAAAACTAGATGTTCCATTAACCTTGAGAGCCTATCTTATGTTGGGAGTTTATTTGCTAACCATGTGAATAGTACTTTTATTCTTCAATCCTTCTCTTTCATTTTGCATTCTAACTACACTAATAGTTAGGTATACTATATGTGCATTAGCTTTTTATAAGCAACATGAGGAACAACTCATCAGCCTTAGGATCTCATTTGAGGTGATTCTTTACCTTAGGTTATTCAATATCCTCCAAATGCCTTGAATTATGCTTTCATCTCTCATTTTGTTCAAAATTCATACATTTTCATTATGTTTTGTATATTGAATTATGATGTTAGGATGTGTTACCATGGATATTAGTTGCATGCTAAGGTAAGAAGGCTACAACAGTCTTTATTTACATTCCTCTATTTGCTTTTCATCCTTTAAGTGTAAGTGTTTTTACTTGAGTTAGACAATGAACTTGGTCTTCATTATCATCCTATATGATTATGGATCATTATACTTGAATGGATGGATGATAATGCATGTTAAAACCCCTATTCCATGATGCATGAGCCCCTCCCTTTTGAGATGAGTCTGCTTGAATGGATGTATTGATATGCATGATGAACCCTATAGCATGATGCATGACACTTCTCACATATGGATTGATGGAATGATTTGATTGGTTTGATTGCAATAGATTTATGCTTAGGACCATTAATTGGACTAATCAATAACTTGGTTAAAATATTAAAAGTGAACTAAATATACCTAAAGGTCGGATCCCAATATCCAAGCAGTTTGGGGGTGCCTAATCTCTTTACCAAGTCACCCAATTTTTGAACCCCATCACTGATGGGGTGAAGACAAAATGGGCCTTCTAATTGACTTAGATTAGGTTTAAATTTTGCATTCCCCATATTCTTGTCTCCACCAAAGTCGAGTGGCAACTCCATAATTCCTAGGGATCGTACCAACAAATTATCCTGCTTTTCGGTCCCCCAATGACCACCTAATTAGGCTTTAGGCTTTAAACTCAAGCAAGTCCTATGGGATCCTTCGTTGATCCAAACTCTAGCCATGTTTTGGGGTAGTTACCAGTGTAAAGAAACTCGCCCTTTTGATCCCCCATTGATTGCTAAAAGGATAGAGTCGCAAGCAACATTCTACTTATTCGAGTATAAAATCAAGAAACCCGAGGCACTCACAGTGGTGACTCCATTAGGCACTCGAAATTGACTTTGCATAGAATCTTTGGTTAACTTTTAATATTTTAAACTTGTTATTGAGTAAGTCCACTGCATTCATGTAGCCTTCATACTTCACCATGCAACTAGGTTACCCTTAGATAAATCGATGGTTCTCCAAACTTGAGATTAAAGCTCCATTTATGATTAAGAGATTGTGAGTAGGATTCATCACTCATGAGCCTAGTACCTTCAAGTATGTCGAATGAGGGATCATGATAATTGCTCCTCAAGCTTATAGGAGCCATCAACTATAACAACCCTCTCAACCATAAATGCATGTAAGAGCCAATAGTATATTGGAATAGAGCATTCCAATTTTTTGTATTTCTTTAAAGAAGAGTGAAAGTCCTTGAAGAACCTGGTTAGGAATCCCTAATGTAAGCATAAATGTGACACAATCCCTCTTAATGTAATTATCCCCCATATGTAAATACTTATATACTCTGCCTTCCCTGCCATGTAAATACATTATATATAAATCCCTCTCTCCTTAAAGGAATTTCTTTCCTTGCTTGTACATATTTCTTCAAGTAAAGTAAATGGTTCTTCTTATTAGTGTCTTTGTGTATATGTTCTTTCGGGGCTTTAACTTCGTTCAGTCTGAGGCGACCCTATAAATTTCGACCCCATAAATTTTTTGTCCCATAATGGTATAAGAACGAGTTCCTACTTATAAATGAGACACTACACCTTATGTGTGGGAGGAATAAGGTTGGAAGGATCTTGTACAATATGATTTATGGATAACATGCATACAAGCATCGATTACCTATTCATGCATCATACTGATTGTAACATCCCTATCCATATTTATTAGCAATCTTACATAAACATTTTCATTGCATAAATGATTTGAAATCCCACATGAATATATGCAATGGATAAATCATCATTTAGATATGTGAATTGGATAAGCAAGATAATGACACTTGCATCATTGCATTTTGAACATTTGAACATATATGTAATGTTTATATAGTTATAAGGCAAATTATCTTATATTGTGTGCATGATATAGCATCATAAATAATGGTGTTTTAAAGCATATTTAAAAGTATAAGGAGCATGTAGGGATTAGGAGATGGATTGAGGTGATGAAGGATTGAAGAAGAGGGACTGAAAGAGGAAAAGTGAACTTCCAACCAATAGAAATGAAGCATAATGATTTTGTCTTATTAGAATAGGTTTACAAATTGAATTTTTCATCCTTTAGCAAGAAAATAGGGAAGATAAATGTGAAGGGCAGTATAAGAAAGAGAGAGCTAAGGAAGGAAGAAAGAAAGGAAGAAGAAGAAAAAGAAGAAGAAGAAGAAGAAGGAGAGGGAGAAGAGTGAGTTGCCTAGGAAGTAATTCTAAGCTTTTCTAGTTCTAAAAAAATAGGTAAGTTAATTTATCTTATATTGATATGAAATTTGAGTATGTTGTATCATTATGTTTCAAGTTTATTTTAAAATGAAGTATTAAGTCATTTGGATAAGTAAATCTAGAGTTAAAATTGTGAGAGCGTAGCAAGGTCAGGCTGCCATATAAGGAAAATATGCATAAACACTAGGTCCACTTGCATGGCTCATGCCATAGTTGCATACCAAGCATTCATAATCATTTTGACATACTTATAACCATGTATGTATCAAATGTTAGGATCTCAACCCTTTGAGGAAGCTCTTGATAGAGAACCAAACCTAACATAAAGGTTGGTCATATAAAAAAGTGAGTAAAAATCATAATTAGATTCTAATGTGTATTTGTGATAATTTTATGATGTGATTATGTTCTATTACATGTATATATGATTGAATTGTTACATTTTACTTATGAATTCAAGTTAAGAGACAATTATATGCTCTTAATGATTACTTGGTATACCATTGTGAATGAACACTTGCATATGGAACTAAAAGGATGTTGTGATTGGCGTGTCAAACAATTGCAAATCACTTGAAAAAGGGACCAATATGTCTTATTGGCACATCTTATTGATCAAATGATTCACTTGTTATATGTTGGCCAACAAAATCAAATGTCACTTGAATCACATGAATTGTCAGGAGCAGTGTTTGCCTTGCAAGGTTACAACAAAAATCAATCTATTGCATTTGCACTTGCATAGTCAATTATTATACGTATAATGTATCTTGATGATATTTGATTATTGGTTGTGCCATAACAATTTGATTATTTTTTTTATTCATTGAGTCGCAACTCACCAAATTATAATTATATTTTTCAGATACTAAAGCACAGGGTTTGGATACTTTGATACATAGAGTTTTGCATAGAGACACATGGACCATAGGTCGTCAACTGAATTTCAACTCTCTCTCTACTTGCATCATGTACATATAACTAGATAGGAACCAATTTATGGTCACTAGCCTTGAACATTATTTAATATATATGAACATTAAATACATATTGGATTGTGTGTGTATGATGAATAAACCTTTATGCATATGTTTTTTTGGACATGAATGCCATGATTTGTAAATGAAAATGGTCGTCACACTGATAATCCTTGCTTCATAGCCATTATAGGTCCATCCAAACCTTTGTGGAGGAAAAAGGGCAATCAACTTGCTAGAAAGAGTAAGACTTTGAGTTTGAGCCAAAAAGTTGGCCCAATCATTGAACCAACCATACCACCAGAGATCTTGTAAAAAAATGATGGTCGACTTCAACCATAAGTTGGAAGAGAGGATTATTAAGGAGGTAAACAAGCACAATTATAAGATTCTGAAAAAGCGGGGAGACTTTTACTAATAGAATTGACAAAGGGAAAACAATAATGGATACACCCCCAACTTGTGGTGATTGATGATGATCTATTTGGGATGAAAGAATACCATGAATGAAAGCTTATTAAAGAATTAAGAAGTACAATTGTCATTTTGGACAAAACCCTAAAGAGTGAGAAGGAGAGCACCCAATTTGATGACTTCACCAAATAGTTAGAGAAAATACAGAAGGTCCAAGGTACTAAAGGTTTGGAATGGGGAATAAACATTGAGGAATTGCTAGCCCACAAACTTGAGAAGCTATTAGCTGAGTTCCTTATGCTAAAGCTTCCTAAATTCATGAGGATCCAAAATGCTAAGAACCATGTCCATTCATATGTGCTAGTTATGAATGTGTCGAGGTTCTGACGAATACAATGTTACAACTTTTAACTTATCATTAGAAGGGTCTGTAAAGATGTGGTATTTTAATCAACCAAAGACTCTCAAGGTAGACTTAAAAGAGTTGACAGAAGCTTTTGAGAGGCACTATGCTTAAAATTTGAATATAGAGGTCACACTATAAGACTTTGAATCTTCAAAGTAAAAAATTGGTGAAAGCTTTAATGACTATTTTAAGAAATGGATGAAACAGCTTCAAAAATGACCGTAAGGCCTACGAAGAGAGCACAAGTCAAGATGTTTGTAAAAGGAGCTTTACCTAGTATTAGTGTTAAAGTCTAGGGAATGTTAATTAGAAACTTTGAAAACCTTTAAGAAGTAGGTTTATAAGCTGAAGAGTTAGAATCAAACTATAAAAGATAGTATGAGGGAAGAAAAATTGCCTAGTCATAACCTCAAATCGAGGAAAACAAGACGATCGATGTGAATGTAATAAGAGCACTATGATAATTTACTGATTTGGGGATGCCTCTATATAAGGCATTTGAAAGGTTATAGAAGAATGAGGTGTTAAAGCCTATGGCAGTAAGACCACCTCCTAATCCACTACCTAGGGGCTATGACGCCAATGCTTATTGTGCTTTTCATCAAGGGATTTGTTATAACACTAATGACTACTACAAATTAAGGCATGAAATTTAAGATCTCATAGACAACAAGACGATTATTTCACCAAATTCTAAGAGGCCTAGCATTCGAGGGAACCTTTTCCCAAACTATCGTAATGTTCCTCCCTTAAATCAAAGGACACTCTTGATAAATTATGAAATTCTTGAAGAAGTTATTATTACTACTAACGAGGAGGCCATGAGAGAAGCTCCAGTAATTTATGCTATCAATCCATAAGAAAGCTCAGTTGAGGAGACATGAGAGGCGTGAAGGAGGAGAATGATCCAATAATGGTAGGAGAGTGATGAAGAAAAAAAGCTTAAGCAAGTGAGTGATGTGACTTGCAGTGGGAAGTACTACCCTGATAGGGAAGCCCCTAAGGATCCAAAGGTTGAGAAAAGGGCAAATGAACTAGTTGTAACGGAAAAGGAGGATAACAATCATATTGTGCAATAGCTGAAAAAGATGTTTGCCAAAATTAGTGTGTGCGAGCTACTTATCACATCTAATGAGCATAAAAGGGCTGAGTTAAAAGCATTGTCTAGCTTGATCATTTCCAGTGAGGCCACTCTAAAGGATGTTATTACATTATTAACTCATAAGGGTAAAATGACTTTCTCGGATGAGGAACTACGACCAAAAGGAAGGGATCACAACTTGGCCTTATTCATTTGAGCTGAGGTGAAGGGAAGATGCACGCTATGTGTAATGGTTGATGATGGATCTAGGATCAACATATGCCTATCAAAATTATTGCACAAGTTTAGTTTGACAAAGAAAGATTTAGAGGCTTTTAACAATGTCATGCGGGCCTATGATGATAGTAAAAGGCAAGCTTCAAGTGTGTTTAAGACCTTAATAAAAATGGTCATTGTAGAGACGATGGTAGAATTCATAGTGTTAGACATTCAAATCACCTTCTTGCTTTTATTAGGAAGACCATGGTATCACCCATTGGGTGGTTGCCATCCACTGTTAACCAAAAAGTTAAAATTCCTTACAAACGAGAGATTGTAACCATCTATACAGAGGTTAGGGAGATTGTATAAGCTTTGAGTGTGGTTATTCCATATCTTTAAGGGTTTCAAGTTGGAGTCATTGACAAGTGAGTTTATCTAAAAGTTATAAGGATTATGAAGAACACTTACATTCTACCAGGATAGGGGTTAAGGAAAAATTTTACTAGCATACTAGAGTTTTTAGAAATCCCTACTCAAACTAGAAGGAAAGGTTAGGGTATCATGGTAAAGAGGCAGAGCTAGAAGTAAAAGACTTACATAGATCGTTATCAGATTTCTTTATGAAAGAAGGGGAAGCCACTAGAAAAGTCAAGCAATAAGTTCTTGAGAAGGAACAGTTACTGGGTGAGGATATAAACGAACTTGAAAAGGCCTTTTTCTAGCTAGATGTTAGTGAGTCAGGATATCAAAATTATCAGGACCCACCTAAAGAGGAGAATGGCAAGAAGAAGAGAAAAAAGAAGGGTAAACAGATCTTAGTGATAAAGAACAAACAATAATCAAATAAACTTAAAGTCCTATATAGTCCTCAGTCTACATGGTTGTTGAATGATAAGAAGAAGATCATTGATGAATAAACCTAGCAATATTTGCTGGATTAGAAATTTTGGGGCACTGTGGAAGATCAATAAAGGATGGGCTTGAATCGATGAAACATAATGCACCCTTTATGGACTCAAAATAAGGATATACTGGGTCGTGCAAGTTTATTAAAATTGTGTATACCAGGATAAAGTTGGAGGATATTAAGAGCATGATTGTGAACTCCATTGAGGAATCGGGTGGCAAGGAAATGCAAGGCCTTGTAATAGAGACTGAGCCAACTATGTAGAAAGTGCAACTCTCTGGGTAGATTTTCTAAAGATTGAGCTATCAAATGATCAGATGAAGCAAAGTTTTAAGGGGGTTGTCAAAGCTGTTACAAGAACATAAGATGGGCCAGAGGATGAGAATGGAACAGATTGCATAGGGAGAGAACACAAGCAAGCTAGCTAGTAAGGAGAAAAGTGAGGAAAAGAGACAAGAAGATGAGGCTCTTGTAGCTCCCTAAGATGAAGATATCTTTCCAAATTCTACTAATGGTTCTTGACATAGTTTTCGAGCTGAAGATAAAAGTGAGAAGAATAAGTTTTGAGTGGATATTTATAAAAGACGACTACGCTTACAGGGTTGTACAACCTCTGATCATAATTGTACATCCCCTGACCAAGTTTGTACAACCTTTCAACTGAGCTGCATAGGCCTGATCTTGGGTTGTACAACCCTTATTTCCTAGAAAGGGTTGGTCAACCTCTCCCTTATACTACACACTTAAAGTGACCTTTGTACGTATTATGTGAGACAAATATGTAAAAAATGGTAATTCACATTTAAAGACATAATCATAGTCCTAAAATGATGCTTCTATTTTAGCAAGTTAAAACATTATAGTTTGATCAAAAGTGGAGGTAGTTTCACCTTGGTTTGTTTTAGAAAGTCCTAAGCAAGCATGCAATAAGTGAGGCTTTTAAATCACCCAACAAATTGCACATTTGTGCAAAAAATCTACCAAATGTGTTGTATTGAAATGGAAGAAAAGAAAAAAATGTCCTAAAAAAACTAAAAAGGGTGATCTCTTGAGCTCAGCTACCTCTGCCTCTAGAGGGAGTCGCCTCATAATCCTTAGTCCCACTGTCCATGGCCGCATACCCGTGGTCCGTAGCTACCTGAGCTAAGGCCTCAATCTCTACCTCCATTAGACATTGATCCTTCTCTATGATCTCATAATTAAGGCATTATATTGTTTCCCACTAGAAATAAAAGTGTTAGGGTGAGTAAGACATAAAACACACAAAACATGAATCATAACAGTGCATACATACATAGCTTTGCTTTCTCTTAGTAACATGCATAGAGCGTATCTACTGCCTCACAACTCTTTTCAAGGTAGCAATTAGATAAACCATAGCCTCAGCCTACACACTAGGAATCTACAAAAAGAAAAGACAAGCATCCTTAAAAACAAAAGCTCGCATCATAGTCAAGGTGTAAGGAGATGAAGAAGAAAACACATCGACCAGTTGATTCGCAATAACATCATCAACCTATCCAATGAAGCCACACAAGATTCCACCAGGCTATCTAGCATAGAATCCAAGTCACCTATCACTATAAGTTTCATGCGTCTTGAAGTCAATCTATAAGTTCGTTTGTGGCCCCTAGCAGTAGCAACACCAAACACAAAAATAAGAGCGACAAACCTTCGAGTAGTTTGTAAAGTTGTTCTTTAGCTCCTTTGTTGTAGAACCATCCCCTCGTCATGCATGTGTCGAGGTACTAAAGTGAACCAAAGTAAGCATGTTCAAGCAAGCGCACTTGGCAATAATAAAAAACTCTACATAAGATAGGATACTCCATCATGAGAAGCGAAGATAGCCACCATATTGAACATCCTCAAAGTCCGACGCCTTCTGTAAGCCTAGCTTAAAACCCCATGCTTATCAGTAAAGATAGCACAAGTCTTACAATAATAAGACAATAGTCAAGCATAAAAAAGGAATTAAAAGATACTTACGATGAAAACCCTCCATATGTTGTACATACACCCCCTGCAGTAGGAACATTAATGAAGATATCTATAACGGTATGCCAATGTCATGGACCCCTAGTCAAAGTAATGTAGCAAGACCGAATCTTCTAGCACTAGCATGAAATAAAGCTTGGCCATGCCAGAGGCGCTCGAGAATAAGACCCCTGATAGGGTGTACAATAGAAAATAGCTTGCATGTTGGTCAATGACCTCGTAAAAGTTATCATCGATGAATTGGTCCATTGCCAGTCCATATGGTGGACCTCGCCACAGTCTTGCTCCCATTGAGGAGGGAAATGCCACTAAGGACCTTTAGTAAATGGTCCCTATAAAGCACTGGTTCATGCATACTAAAGTCTGTGAATAAAGAAATACTTGAAAATTACAACCCAGTCAGGAAGGTAAAGTCCCCTAGCATGACTATCACATCGTCAATCAAGAGTAAATAGAAAGAGTGAGTAGTGTCCATCGATCGCTCCAGTAGTGTATGCATCATCAACATATCAACCTTTGGCATCTCATCCAGTAGTATCCATGGGAAGGTCCAAATCCTTGTCCACTAAGATGAGGTAGAACATAAGGATGCAATGTCAGACTCCACTCCCTGGCAGGGCCCATAGCCCTACCATCATTCTAAAAGGCAATAATCCCTTGTAAGAAAATAAAAGGAACAAAAAGGCAAATGAATAATGGGAAACACCTATTTGTATGTATTTTTTCAAACCATTATCGAGGTTAGAAAACAAAAGAATCTGAAAAGTCTGAATTCAAAGGCAAAGAAATAATAAATCCTAGTCATTGAGGATTAATTGCAAGTTTTGAGGAAATTATGAAAATAGTTTACTAAACAAAAATCTAAAGTCCATAAAAAAGCATCATAAACTGGCGAATTCACAAGAACAGATGCATTACTTACTCAGGTATGTACCCTAATTGCTCATGAATTACCCCATAAATTAACTCTAGTTTTTCTCTATGTAAGTCATAGAATAAAGTCTAAAGTGAACGTAAATTGAGGCAACAGACCAAGCCGAATTATAAAAAGTGAATTTCTCTAAAAAATAAAGGGTGAGTGTCTTAGAAATTGTTTCAAAATATTTTATAAGCTAACCTAATGTTAGAAAAAAAAAAAAAGAAAAATCTAAAGGTGTCACCTAAAATCTATAGTAGTGTGATGGTTGAAAAATAAAACAAATTAAGAGAAAAGGGAAAAGAATACTTACTGCTTCTGAAGTGTTTCCCACAAGGTAGAGGTACAGGTTATAGATTATCGGTGTGTAGCCAGTTAAAAGAAAGCAAGGTAGGACCATCTTTGCAGTCACTCTCTTAAATGGGCTCATCTATGTGAAACCCTACTGGGATCATAGTCGCTCCAAAGTATCTAGGGTCATAAGGTCTTTGTTAGGAAATTCCTCCTCGACGTCAAACATTTTCATCATCATGGTACTCGACCATGGTAATCGCCAGAAAAGCTAAAGGAGCCTAAGAATTAAGTCTAGAGTTTTGAGAGAGAAAAGAAAGAGAAAGAGAGAAGGAGGAACAGTGCAAATGAAGAAGTTCGCCTTCAAAAGGGTTTATATAGTGGACTAAGGCTATACAACCTTGGCTAGTTTGTATAAACTTGTGGTATGTACATCCATGCACTAGGCTGTACAACCCTTTGAGACGGACTGGGCTAAGATGGGCTTTATGAGCCTAACTATTCCCATAGCCCATCTAATTCATTTCCTTTTAACTCTTCAAGCCTAATTATCTTAAATTTACCAAAGTACCCTTAGCTTCCTAAAAAACCCTAAAGCACCAAACTTACCAAAATACCTCTAACTTTCCAAAAAGCCCTAGAGCACTAAATTTATCAAAATACCCCTAACATCCTACAGAGACCTAAATGATCAATTTATCAAATTACCCTAGCTTCCCAAAGAGTCCTAACTTGGCCAAATTACTAAAATGCCCTCATTACTTTTAAAATAACTACAGAACACCCCAAACTTCATGATTCAAGTCAGGCCACCAAAATACCCTTCAATAACAAACTTGCCCCATTTGACGCCTCAAAAATATTTCAAAGAGGAACTTCTTTCTCTCAAAAATGCCAAAACCCAAGAAAACACTTCCTACAGCATCTGGGTCTAGGCCTATTACCCTAAAAAAAGAATAAAACCCTAGGACAGCTAGAAGGACTGGAAGGATATGGATTTAGTTTTGCAAATGCTAGAAGGGCCTGAGTGGCACCAGAACCACCCAGGAGGCATCCCTGAGTTAGAATCACCGGTCAAAAGGACTAAAGTACCCATTAAGAAGAGATCCAAAGACAATGCAAAAAGCCAATGGCCACATATAGAACACCTGATATATGCTAGAAAGCTATCAAAACAGTTTTAGTGCCCACAAAAAAGCCACTAAAACATACAAGAACACCTGATATCTATTAGAGAGCTGTCGAAACCACATTAGTTCTTGATAATGACTTGTTGAAAAGCTATCAAAATGCATGGTACCTAATAGAAAGCTAATAGAACAACCTTAGTATCTACTCAATGAGCTACTAAGGACATGCATCCTTTGGTATCCTTGCTAATGTTTACATTCCTTATAATGCTTTGTTAAGACTTATTCAAATAATCATTTCTCAAATGTTATTTTCTAAGTCCCATAAAGTAGGGGAAACTAGTAAGTAATAGACTCTAAATAAAGAGTCTAATGATGAGAATTACTGAAGAGAGATTGGTAAAGGAAGAGATAAGGACCTTAGGAAATCTTGGAAAAGCCTAAAGACAAGCCTACAACCATATCCTAAGTTGCCAGCCTGAGCCTATGGGCTATATAGCCCATAAAGTAGGGTTGTACAACCCATATATAGGGCTATATAGCCATCCTTTAAGCCTTAGCCCTTGAAATCTTTAAGAGTTGGTCCCTCCCATTGACCCTCATTTTGAACAACCCTGACAGATGGATGTGTAGCCCTTTCCTGGTTGTACAACCCATATGCAAACCCTAATTTTAGGAGATTCATCTATTCCTCTATGATTAGATGTGTCTATGGTGTAGCCAAAGCCATTTTAAGGTCTAATGCACTCATCACACGTATGTAAATACCATTCTACTTTGATCCAAAAGGGAGGCTTAATAAAACCCTAATAAAACTCTACTAAAATTAACTCTCAAACATCTTTTAAACATAAAAATCCTAAACCCTAACTCACTGCAATTAACTCTAAGGTGGAACTAGAGCTAGTTTCTTCATTTTTGTTCATTCTGTAAGCATTTTGAAGGATATTAGACTCATTGTGTGGTTCTAAGGGTAAGGATTTCACCAAAAGGCATCTAGGAGCCCTATTTCCCCCTTCTTATCTCCCTTTTCTTGTTTCTCTTTCTATTTTTAAAACCTTAGAAATAGGGGTTGTTTGTTGGTAGGTTATATAAGCTTGTTTCTATGATGTATAACTTAACTTTCTTGCAAGTTTTATAAAAAATTCTTTTTTCTCTGCCTTTGGATTTTTTTTTCTTTTTTTGAAGAATTTTTCATGATATTTTATGACTCTAGTTGTAGACTATGCTAAGGTTTAATGGCCTAAGATCCTTATCCACTTCAAAAATAAAGTCTTGGTTATGTTTTAAATGGTTGTTATTCCTTAACATACCAAAAGCTATTGGGTTCTTTCATTTGACTTCAATGAGATATTTTGATTCTATTTTAATCATCTTAAGGCTAGGATCAAATGAGGAACTTGAGGTTCCATTAACCTGAAGAGCACACCTTGTGTAAGAGTTTATTTGCTAAGTATGTGAATAGTTATTTTGGTTCTTTAATCCTTCTTCTTAGTTTGGCATTCTAACTTCTATAATAGCTAGTTATGCTATGAGTGTTTTACCTCTTTATGAGTAATATGAGGAAGGGTTCATCAACCTTAGGATCTCATTTGAAGTGAATTTTTGCCATAAATCAATCAATATCCTCTAAATCCCTTACATTGTGTCTAGTATATTAGTTTCCTAGGGATTCATCTTTTAGTCTCATAGGCTATTCAAATGTGGATTATGCAAGTAGTCTTTTAGATAGAAAGAGCACTTCTAGAACTTGCCAATTTATAGGAGAATGTCTAGTATATTGGTTTAGCAAAAAGCAAGTTTCAATTGCTTTATCCATCGCGGAAGCCGAGTATGTAGTTATGTGTTATTATTGCACTAAAG